>JAWZYV010018310.1:0-30297 GCA_038373885.1 Cheiracanthium punctorium | reverse complement strand
GGCTTAGTGAACAAATTTATATATTTTGTAAATCTAATCTAGAATCTTCATTATAACATATTGCACTGCATAAAAATACAAAAATAATAATTCAATAACAAGTTTTGCTATAATCAAAATCTAGATTGATCATTGAAATATATAACTTGCAACATGTCCAAGTTGCTCTGGATTATACACATTAGCTTTTAAAAGATATTACAGATTTAATTTTGAAGCATTAAACTAAAAGTATTTAAAAATGCATCTACAAAACCCATATTGTTTTGAGTTAGCCATAATATGTCTAAAGTCCAACAAAACATTCATAAAGTGAAGAAAAATAATGAATCATACCAAACACATTAATTAGGAAAATTTTTTCAAACAAAATGTGTTATTTATACATCCTACAGCACATTCAAAACAAATAAAACATCAATAAAGCATTTCATACATAAACCATTTTAATTGTGTCTTGTGTAACTCTGAAAGAGGTAGAAATTGTAAATAAGCCAATTTCAGAGGTGAACATGCAATATTAAATGATGACAAACATAAATTCCATACCAACTGAAATATATTCCCATAAGCAAACAAAAGTGAAATACTTATAACCTTTTTGTAAAATATTGAAAATGATTTCCATATGGACTACACCACCATAAGTAAGGGGAGGGGGGAAGTTAAGTGTAATTTCGAATGTCAACCTAAGTCTAATATAGTTTTAGAGCTTGATTTTAATCTTTTTACTTCCTTGTGTACGAAGTATAAAAAAGTAATGTGATCGCGAAAAATTTTGGTAGCCAGATTTTGATGAAAAAACTGATTTTTGACTACCACTAAATTTACGCGATACATTTCATCATACGTATATATGTATGTTCATATAAATGCATGTACAACCCATTTTGACCAATTTTTCCCTGACATCTGTACATATATATGTAACTCGCATTTCTAAAAAACTTATTAGGCTATTTCAAACAACTCAGAAGTTTTTATGCTGTTAAGGATTACAAAATTAATCTCTCCATCAAAAATATTGTCTATATCACTTTGGTTATTCTCCAAAAACATTTCAACACATTACGTTTAATGTTTCAATTTTATAGACATTCATCTATTTCAAGCACAATACCATCCTATCATAAAATTAGGTAATGGTCCGACCACGGTCCTTTGTCTCCCTCAAAAATTACACCAAAAGTTGCCAGTGACTTTTGGTGTACATATGTATTTATTTAACTTTCATATCTTAAAAACTACTAGTCATAGAATATTGAAATTTCATATATAAGATTGTTGTAACATCTAGCTGTGCATCTCAAATTTTGGTTCTAATCTACTGGAGAGTTTATTTACAGGACCATCCAAAAGAATTTTAATCATTAATGTCTATGTACATCTTCAATATATTATGTCTGCAGTCAATCATTGTTTGGTCCAAACCCAAAATCTGGCCATTTGTCATCGACCCTGATGAGTTTTGCCAAAATATCGTCAAATTTGGCACCAAAAATAATTTAGTATTTTGCGTAACTCTCAAACTTTAACAGTAGAATGTTGAAATTATGTATTTAGAACTATTGTAACATCAGGGCTTGGCCCAAGAAATAGCAACAAAACTAGTGAAAAAAGTGATCAAATATTATTAAAAAGTGACTAAAATTAGACCAAATACAGATAAATTTACACAATATTTTATTAACTGTATCATTTATTAGATTAACATATGAAAGTGTATTAAAGAGTTTATAAGCTTTTAGGAATGACAGAGTATATATACCAGGGCAACTTAGAAACACATAGCAAAGCAATGCTACAAATACTGACTTCAAAAATCAGTTAATAATCACTTTTAAAAAAAGTTTTGAACCAATCATATTTCTTAACGGGCTTCATAAACTATTGATTTGTTGCTTGAAAATGGAGTCATTCAAAACAAAATATTGTGACGAATTTCAGGGTTGTTCTGCCCTCCAGGGATCATATGTAGCCTAAAATGTGATTTTTACACATCATATAATTAAAATTTGCATTTGTTGCATCAAAATCAGTTAACTAAAATATGAGATAAAGAGTTTTGTGTGTACCCATAGTTTAGGAAAGGGTTTTATCAAATTCTCAAAAAAAAATTTATACTATCACTTACATTACTTTACTTTTAGAGACTTTTTGGCATGAAATTTGGAAATATTTCGTTAAAACGTTGCCAAGCTAGGCGCAATATTACTATGGGCCTGTAATGTTTGCTTCCCTGCATTTTTAGTATTATGCAACAGCTTAGTATTACGCAATTAAATTTCTATTATGCAATCAAAGCTTGCAATTGATTGGCATTTCTCTGGTCAGCCTATATAAATGATGCAGAGCACATCTAGAAGTTCAGTTCTATTTCAACTCTTGCTGTGAATGCATAAGCTTTGAGCCTATGTGCTCAAGCCTAAGTGCCTAATGTTGTTCAAGCTCTTATCTTCAAGAGGTCAGAGGTTAAGAAAAAAATGAGAGGAGAACTACATGACATAAGAGCAATCAGTGAGAGGATTTAGTTTTGATTTAGCTAAATATAGTTTGAATAAACTTTAATTATATATTTGAAAAAGTGAGAAAAGTGACTTGGGCCGAGCTCTGTAACATTTAACTGTGCATCTTTTTTTTTTTTTTTTTTTAATTATTGTAATCGACTAGGTAATTTATTTACAGGGTCAACCAAATGACTTTAAATACATTAAGGTGTATGGACACATTTCATTCATGCAAAACTGTGGTCAATTACTACTTCAGCTATCCCCAAAATCTCACAAGCTTGTTGGCTTTTAGCGAAATATCACCAAATTAAGTGTCAAAAACAAATCTTTCAAATTTAACCCAGCTTTGCACTATAAAAAATACTTGGCTAGAAACCACTAAACCTTAGTATAACTGCAGTATTTTATATCTTTCAAGCAAAATAAGTATAAATGAAGTGTGTCAAAAATATTTTTGATTTAATAGATGTGCAAGGAAGTAATGTGAAGACCACATCAGATTTTTACTTACTCACTTAATAAAACTGCAAATTCAACCAAAAACAACTTTTACTGGGATGTTAGAA
The DNA here is from genome assembly GCA_038373885.1 of Cheiracanthium punctorium. NCBI lineage: Eukaryota > Metazoa > Arthropoda > Arachnida > Araneae > Cheiracanthiidae > Cheiracanthium > Cheiracanthium punctorium. The sequence goes on along the minus strand of JAWZYV010018310.1, from coordinate 27,221 downwards.
TGAAGTTCCAACTTAAGCTTGAGGAATAAGAAAATTAATGTTATTATCCTTTTAAATACATATATGCTCAAAAGACTTGAAATCAGTTAATTTTAAAAATAAATATGTTTACAAAGTTGATAGAAGAAGAAATAAATAAATTTAAAGCATATTTTGAAAATCTGCCCCCTTTTTAGATACCTATTTAAGACAATGTTTTATCTATATATATAACAGGAATCTATTTTTTTTTAATATGAACATGTTTAATTAAATTAAGATATGATAAAGTGACAAAAAATTGTTGTTAACAATTTATATCTTATGACATAAACTAAATGTTAGAAGACAATATTTCTCATAAAAATTCACATTCCCGTAAGAAAAAATTCACATATACAAATGCTGAAATTGTTAAAATGACAGTAAATGCTACCACTGAATTATATTGATTTGATTTGAATATTGATTGTGAATAACCAGGACCCAGGTCTGGGCTGAATGCTCCTCACTTTCAGTGGCATAAACTAGGGAAAGTTATGAAGTTTAATCTTTTAAGTACAGTGTGATCTTCCACCTCTCTCTCCACTTTCTAAGAAAGATAACATACCCACTGATCTATATTTACTGAACTGGATTGATGACTCTGTTGTCCATGCCGTCTGCTATGCTTGCGACCACATCACATCTACACTAAGAATTCTTCCTACGCGCGCTCAAATAGTGCGGTAGACTGGGGAAATGAATAATGGATCTGATGGATGGGGGATGATACAGAGATCACAAAAACAAAATTACCATTTTTTTTGTACTATGTATTTTGTATTTTTAGAAATAATTTTGATACATTCATTACAGAAATACCTTATTACCGGCAAAACATTGCCAACATTGTTATAATAATAATAAATAAATCACGTTTGTTTTTCGTATCAAATTGTGGTAGCACACAAATTATACTAAGACTAGCTGCGTACCCGTTCTCCGCACGGTAGGGAACAAAGCTTTTTCTTACATGTATAATTCGAATTGATTCCAGTAATGTGGAATCTAAAAATAAACAAAATGATTTGACTCTTGTCGTAAAGTTACTCATTATTCTAACTTTACGAATAACTAAATACTGATCTGAAAACATTGTTAATATTATGAAACAAAAAACTATGTCAGTGTCATTGGCGATCAGAAAAAGAAAAGCATGACGGTTCCTAAAAATTTCTAACTTTCAAAATGTCTCATTTCTACATCATACTCTTTTTTAGATTTAAGTTATACCATTAATACCTTAGATACTACATGATGTGAAGAACCGTTTTTTTTTAATAATTAAATAGTTGTGTGTACCCGCTCTTCGCAAGGCAAGAAGAGAACATTTTCCTAAAATGTTATCATAACTACTTGTGACAAACAGAATCTCCAAGAAAAAAAAAGTTCAGGTACAGAATTTTCTGTTGAAATTACCGCGGGATATATTAACGCGACGTAGAATTATTTAATGTTTAGTTAGCTGTGATGTAAGATGGCTGTTGAAAAACGAAAAGAAACGAATAGTTTCACGAAATATTTATTAACGCGGTATATTGTGCTTTGATCAATATTGCTCTAGCATATCTAATAACTAATACTAAGAGTATCCTTTACTGATACCAATATATTTTCGTTTTTCCATCTTTAATGTTTAATTTAAAGAAACGGTTTAGATATTTGCCACTAATGCAGTTTTTTATTCTTTGGTGATTCTTTGCAATTTACGCATTAGTATAAACGATAATCATTTCACTTTCTGGCTGCCATTAAAACAGCTCTCCATACATTCTTATGCATAACTCTTGTCAGATTGGCATATTTAGCACGTAAAATATTTCCTGCGATTCAAAAACGTGTCCCGTTTAAAAATTATATCGAAAATAATGCTGGATAATTCATCGTTGAAAAAACAGCATTCAATTCTTTTTCTGGCAACGTATTATAAAATAGGGAATAATTTCGTGCGTGGCGTATGTTTTGTTTGTGAGCCCGTAATTTTGATTGAGTTTCGAAAGGGGTTTTAATCTCGTGAAATCTAAGTCATTTTGATCTAACATGTGGAAACTCAGTTATTTTAAAGTCATTTTATTTATGTTTTTCAAATGGCAATTTTATTCATTGTTACTGTTTCCCAGACAACCATAGCGGAAGATATCATACCGAAATCTTGAAACAGCTTTTATTAAATTCAAAATCCTTCTTTACATAAAAATTCGTAAAAAATCTCCTAATTTATATTTTTCCTCCGTTCTTCTTTTAAAAGTGGGCGAAATATATGCTCCGTCTTTCGCCGAAATATAAAAAAGTTATGACAGATAGAATGAAAGATGCAACAGTTTTAAAATTACTTTTATGCAAACGTCGTCAAAAGAGAAATTCTTTTTAAAAATTCCCCAAAATCGGCAAAATATGTTACATAGTCAAAACAAACTGTTTTCGAAAGAAAATTTTCTCCTCTATCCGATGATGTAAATATCGTTTTATTGCGAGTGCAATGACCGGCGTTATTACGTATTATGCAAGAAAAATCGCTAAAAATCGGACAAAACATAAAGTAAAATATTTTCTAATTCGAATTTCGAAAAAATCGCTCCGAGGCGTGTTAGGATCTGTCCTAGTGAAGCCGTATGCAAAATTCGGTAGGTCTGCGACCAACCGTCTCGGCGCAATGCGATCGAGAGACGCGCGCAAGAAGATCGGAGGTCACAAACCTACCTACAAACCTAGCTACATACAATGTTTACTCTCGGATTTTATTATATATAAGATACATCAATAATATGATTTACAAAAGAAAATTCCAAAAATAATTTCACAAAAAATGTTCAAAACGAGTTACGTACTCGTGCGTTCAATACCAAACAATAACAAGTGTAAAAAAATGTAAAATAAATTACCTGTGAAATGCAATTTTATTTTCTTTTGACCACCGATTGGTGCAGTTGTAAGCTGAGCAACTTATTCGTAATTTCAAATAACTTGTTTTACTATGCAATCGAATAAATAGCTGAGCACATTGTACTACCCTATGGAAACTGGCGAGTGTTTTGCCTAACTCATTTCGAAACTTAAAGAGAACTGTATCAATCCGCGAGGGCAAAATAGGCATCATAGTAAAGAATAGGAAGTCCTCAGTACAGTTAGTAAGTATAGGTCAGTGAACATACCTTATGTTTTATTTGATAGCTGGAATGTGAGAAGGGAGACATTGAGAGACTATTTAGCCAATTGTTAAGTGACCAATTGGGAAGGAATAAAAGAGATCCTAAGAAAGAGGGGGGGGGGCACAAACATTGGTACACATGTAATGCTAATCCTGATCTAAGGCCCTGATTTTTTTTTTTTTTTTTTTTTTTTCTGGTACAGGAGTCCTACCAGGCAGTCTCAAAAGGTTAAGCCTTGTTATAACCCAGGTTTAACCTATTTGAGCTCCATTTTTGCACTGCTTTCTTTTCTGTGTCCAGTTACTTTATGTTTTTACATGCAAGTTAACAGATAAAACCAGATTTCAACACTTTTGAATGATTTAAAGGGTATTTCAACATTTTGCCCCAATAAGACCAAAAAAATATTTTTTTTTCCCTTGGAAAAACTACACATAATACTACCTCCCTTCCCCATCAGACACGCACACAAAAAATAAACTTGAAATTTGGGAGCCCTGGGTATATGAGCTATTTAACTGAAATAGTTTTTTAAAAATTAACAACAAAATGCTTAATAAAGATGTGCAAAAATGAAACAAAACATTTGTAACTAAACAGCTATACATATATATACATGAAATGAAATTTTATACAATAACAACAAAAGTTTTTTCTTTAATATAATGAACAATTATTTACAGGTATATGCAAACAACAAAAAACAATCATACAAAATGACATCGAACAACTTATGAAAACAAGGTATCATAGTCTTTTAAACATAAAACAATTACAGTCGAATCCTGTTTTAGCCAATTTTAATTCCCATTTAAGTCTATGGGATGAGAGAAATCATTCAACTTTAGCAAAATTTCATTACACTGATATTGTAGCTCCGTATTGTAATTTGATTTGGTGATTACCAAAGTCTGTTATAGTGAGATTTTTGCTGTAATGGACTTTGGTAAAACGAGATTCGACTGCAGTATATGTAATAAGTCATAAAGAAATACAAATATTGGAAAAACTTATATCATATAATATCTATATGGTATTTAAATATGCAGTAAAAAATACTTGAATATATATATATATTAAAAAATAGATTGATGTAAATATATAAAAGTACATAACATACATGTTTAAATTATGATTGTTAGAAAATTGTCAATATTTGATTTGATACTGTATGTCTGTTACTTTAAATAAGCATAATCTATAAAAATTATGATAAATATTTTCTTGTTCCTATAATCACAGGCTTCCTTTTGTATTCCTTTATATTTGATGTAAATATGATCATTTGTTTCAACAGCAAATCAAGGTTTGTGCATGTGTATGTTCTAGGACACAGTCCGATAATTACTTGTGACCTGCACATGATACAAATGTGTCCTAAATTTTTGGCAGTGCCATCTGACTAAAATAAAATACATAAGCAACAATTTTTGAATGATACTTTAACAAATGGTTTATGTCTTAGCACGGTTTTAGGTAAACTGGTTAATTTAAGGAGTTTTACAGTCACTGAGACATATTCAAAGACAAACTATTTTGTTCCTTTCAAAACTAAACTTGCTAACAGTTTTTTGTTATTAATACAGATGGACAAAAGTAGTTAACTTTGGCCACTAAAGTTTATGGCATCTAGGACAAGCCTTACTTAGGGCGTTTCATCGAACCATAACTGAATTTGGTATCCCCCTAAACACGAAGCCAAGGACACATGTAGAGATTGCAAGCCTAAATTCCAATTCTGTCACATGCAGCCCGATCCACATCAATTTGGTTGGATCCCAACTGGATCTGTTCGTATTTGCCACATCAAAACAATTTTTCTTTCATTCCAAAATTAACTGTATAAAACATGTTTAATTGAGTGTGTCATAAAGTTTATAAAAAAAGATAGTCTATTGCTTAGAAAATCAACTTATTATCAACTATATTATAATTAAGCAATAATTACAAATAAAATGAACAATGGAAATCTAGTATCTAGAATAACTAGTTAACTTTTAATGTTCATATTATATAATATGACTGGATCTAGGTTATTATATATTGTATTATATATAATAATAATATTAATATTATCAGATATAATATAATAGCAAAAATTACTTTGTAATCAAAACAAAATGATGGATATCAATGAAATAGTATTTGTGTTATTATATACTATATAATAATGTACTTATAATTATATTTAATTACAAATATTATCTTTATAATCATATATATAAATATAATATTTAGTATAATAGTGTTCAAGTTCAGTCTTAATAGAGTTTACAAATGACATCAATGAGAATTATCTAGTAACTTACATTATATTATGTAAGTTTCTTGTGTTACCTAAATCTATCTTAACCAACTGAGTTCACAATAATTATGTAATTTTGTCATGCTAAGCAGTCTTATAGTAATGATGACAGTTATCATGCATCTGCTTAATGGATAGCATAATTATCACAATATTGAGTGTTTTTTAATAAACTTTCTTTAAACAGTAATTTTGGATATATAAATTACAAAAAATCACATTTGGTTTAAAAAAAAAGGATTGTGGGAAACAAATAGTGTTAATTGTGCCATCTGCCAATCGACTTAGAAAATTACAAATATAGCCAGCGGCTGAAAATTCCCTTTCATCTTCTGCACATGTCTGTTTTATTGTCAACAAATAGTCATGAATATAAGACATGTATTGTCTTCGAAATCCTTCATTTTCATATGTAGTCTTTTCCTTTTTTATTACTCTCTGGATCCGGTAGATGTCTAATGATGTCGGTTCCGCCAGATTACCAGATTGCAATTTTTAGGCACGTGCCCTGTTTTCAAAGCTTTAGTTGTGACTCCGGTTATGTAGTAGAACCCTAATTATCTGAGGCAATCCGGACCAAGCATACCTTAAGCAACTGAATCTCAGATAACGCAATCATTAATCACAATATTTTGTTAAATTAATTATATATATTTTGAGAAATTAACACATAATATGTGTTTAATAATACATATTTTAACAGAAGATATATTAAATTGGTAATTAAATGCCTTTAAATATTTATAATTAAAGATCAAATGAGTTTTGCAGTTTATTATAATCTGGTATGTTTAGACTGGTTCGAATTGGTTGTAAGTTTTTCTTCATTAATCAAGGTGGCGCCTCAGTTAAAGCGGAAGCTCATTTGAGTTTAGTGCATCAGTTAACATGGAACATCAGATAATTGAGGTTCTACTGAAATGGTGTATTTTCTCACCCTTGGCATAGATTGATTCTGTGAAAAGAATGACATTAACTTCAATACATTCTTTTATAAAATTGATAGTATTACAAAATTATAATAAAAACAAATATAAAAAAAATATGTAGTATTTTGTGAAGAAAATAGTATAGTATATGTATATATATATAACTAAGAAAAGCTCAAGATTATCAAAATATCAGGTATTCTCATCTAGAATTAGTTTAAAAAATGCTTTTATACATTTTGAAACATTCCTAAATATCTGATAGGGTGATTCAAAAGCAGTCTTTTTATGTTCCTCTCAACAGTCGAAAGATTCAAACCTGAACCAGAACACAGATTAAGGCACAAATCGATCAAATGATCAGGAATACTGTAACGATGTCCTCTTACTATTCTCCTTATTCTCTCAGAGTATGCAGGTATGCCTCTTAATCTTGCAACGAATAAGGTGTCATAATCAGTACAACATCGACTCACATCACTGTACAATGTTGCAATAGCTTGAATATAGATTACATTTTCAAACTCTTCTCCCTAAAAATTAAAAACAATATAACATTAATTCAGAATTTTTTTTTTTTTTTACAACATGCAGATTTTTTTCTTTATTGTAATATAATTTACAAGTGAAGACTAATAATTCTTTAAATTGAATGGGGAAATATATATTTTTTATTATTATTAAAGGTTTTTCAAATTGATTTTGCAAGAAATCAGATAACAGCTGAGATATTTGTGCCCAAGTTAGCTTTTGATTCTCTTGCAATTTGTGCATGCTTATTATTGATAATCATTTCCCATTAAGGCTTCCATTAAAATTATTCTCCATATATTTGTATGCTTAAAACAGCCATAATTAACACTTCCAAATACTTCATTTTGCCAATGGGTGGCAAATAATCAAACTGTGCCAATATGTATTCTTTTATAAGAATTCAGTACTCTTAAGTTCTACAGCTGATTAACAACCATAAAATTTTGTTAATTTTAAATGCTTTAATATTTAACTCACATTGTAAACTTGAAATCAGTGTTTGTTTAAAATAGTTTGATAAGACAAGAAGTTTCACTCAAATTACAATAAAACACTATTGCAGGCGATTCAAACCAATCTTTAAAGTATTCAGTGTTTATTTTACTGTTTAAGGATTAATGATTTTCTAGGAAATGTAAAAAAAAAAAAAAAGTATGAAATATTTATATATTATATATAAATATATACTAAACATACCATATTATTTTCTTTAGCATCAATAATGATAATTTTTATAATGCCTCCATCTTCAGCTTTCTCTTCAAATGCTTTATTCAACCAATCATTTGGATTGTTCAAAATTTCTGGAAGTTCTCCATCAATTACTTTCACAGTGTGATAGTAGGAGGACTGCACCAAAAAATCTCTTAAGATCTCAACACTCGCCTTGACAACATTCTCCTCATCATAATAATGGAAAATATAAACATGTATTCCTTTCACTTCTCCAGCCTTTTCACTACTGACAGTACCATAATCTACACCTTCGCAATCTGCAAAAACAATGATACTGATTAAACAATTACATAAATAAAAAGAAAACAGCACACAGTAGACGGAAAACTCCAACAAAGCTAATGCAGAATTAAATATGAAGATAGCCTTTTATGCAAGTTTTAAGACTAGCAAATTAAAGTATGTTATTTGTAAACAAACTGTATATATAACTTTGCTGTACAATGAACAATAACCAAATAAAGAGTAAGTGGCCCCCTTTTTTTCCCCCACCACAGCTGGACATGTAACAAATTGTATAGTTTAATTAACTGATATGAAGAACATTAATTTGAGAGTAAATTGAACTGTAGAACAGATCACTCAAAAATTCATAATACAATGAACAATCTATAAAAAATCTTTTGGGTGATGTTAAAACATTTTTTTTTTTAAATATGGTAATGATAACTGCATTTTGTAAGCAGCATGAGAAAGTATTAAGGGTGTTATCTGAAGAAACAAAATCTCCCTCATGGAATTTATACACAAAGGAAAATAAACTAACTGCATTCAGGGATTTGAAAAAAAATTAAGATGATTCTTCATAATCTACACTACACACTGTAACAAATGAAACAACAGTATCCTTTATGAAACTTTCTAAAAAAATTCTTCAACATGAAGTTGTACAGCAAAGATTTCTAAAGAGTGACACATCCCATTAATTTTTTGATATTTAAGAATTTTTTCTGAAAGTTCTGTACCTGATACAGGTTTGTCATTTAATACTGTGTACAGTACAACATGTAAAGAGGTTATTCTAAAAATTCTGAAGGGGCTTGACATAATTAGTTTATTTGTATTTATGATACCAACATAATTTTTTTTGAAATACACCATTAATAAAAAAAAAAAAAGCTACAAACAAATACAAGTTTGAAACAAATTATTATTACTTTTAATTTCAAAACATTTTAGTTTAAAACTCAATTTGTATTTGTTTTAAATTGGTCCACTTCTTTGAAGCTTGGGCATGTGATGAAGTTTCATTCTCCATGTGATGAAGTTTCATTCTATGAAATACACGCAGCAATTTATTTTATACACAACACATAGCAATGTTGTATTGTTTATACAGTAATTCTATTTCAAATGCCATTTAAAATACTAAAACCCAGTGTGCATTTCAACACAAATGATTTCTAATTCTATTGCATTATGAAATTTTCTTCTGCAGTTTTGCTTAAAAAAAAAAAAAAAGTAACCACAGCTTCATTCCTGCTTCTATGTATGGCTGTGTCATTAATTTCTTATTTTTTGTAATTATTAAAGGTTTTAACTTTCTTAACCAAAAATTTTCCTTTGAGACTTTGGAATTATTTATTTTTCAACCATAAATTTGGTTCAACTACTTTATGCAGTTTATTAGTCTAATTTATATTAAAAAGGGAAAACGAAAACATCAGTATTAAGTGCTTTTTCATTAACTCTGCAATATTAGAGAGCATTATCAGTAATCGATTTGCTTTTCTTATTGGGATTCTACAGCAGTCAGAATTATTCTGGAGTTTTGGATTTAGGTCCTTTGATTTGTTTTGTGTAAACATTTGCTATAACAGAGGAAATGTTTCGACCAATACAAAAGCTGTAAGAAGAGGTGAAAATTTTTAAAAATTCATTATTATAGCTCAGATTATGATGACCTAAAAAATCCCTAATAGTTTTCAATCTAAAAAAATAACACTCCCTGCCACACACACACGTACTCCCAATGTTATTAAAACAGTCACTTGTACATACTTGTTGAATCTGAAGCTTATTTTTTAAAACTATTCTTTTTAGTATTAACTTTCTTAGATTTTATATAATTATATTAAGTATACTTAATTTTTTATATAATATATAGTTAATACATTTTAAATTTTCAGCAACTCTTATTTTCTGTTGGTTCCTTCCAGTTTTTCCCATTTCTTCCAGAAGAAACCAACCCTGATAGATTGACATATAACTAAAATCCCAAAATACTAAAGAAGAAAGGTACAATATATTGACACCTAGACTTTTCATTCTGAATAGCCATAAATTTTAATACACTTTAAAATTTCAATTTTATGAAATTACAAGAGGTCAGAATTACATTGCATTATTTAGTGCTTTTTAATATTTTCAAATGTGAAAGAACATCTCTTATCTGAAAGTGCATTTTTATACCCAGAGAAGCTTCTTTCATCATCTACAGATGTGATCAATGTATATTTGAAGAAAACTTCACTATTCTTTATTTAAATAATTAATAGTAATTTATTTAAGTTTTTTTATTTTAACTAAAAATAGTTTGCAGGAGATATTAAACATTACTAAAAAAAGGAAAATTATCAGAAAAATTTTATATCCTTAAAAAAAAAAAAAAAAAAAGACCCAATCCCACCACTATCCCCCCCCCCAAAAAAAAGCAAAATAATGCCCTTCAAAAAATATCCTAGAACTCGTTAAAAATTCTCCCAAAAAGTAAAAAAACTAAAATATACAAATAAATGTCATCATAATAATATGTAATATACTTATTATAATACAAATGTCTACAAAATAATGCCCTTCGTCTTGTCACTGGTGCTGTCAAGACTACACCTATTGATGCACTGCTAGTGCGGACTAATGAAATTCCTATGCTGTTTGAAATAAGGAAATCAGCCTTGAAACTTTACCAGAAATTAATTCGCCTGCCTAATAGTGATAAGTGGGCTAAATCTGGGCCACGCAGGTTGAGGACTCAGGATGGCTTTTTGCAGGCTATATTAAAAGAAATGGATGGACGTGATATCCCACCCCGGATCGAGCCTTTACTGGCCCCATTGAACCCATTGGATGCGGGAGAAATATCATATCATCTAGACCTTGTGAGCCCAGTTTTAAAATCCCAGGATTGTACGGAAGCTTTGTTCGGCGCGGGGATGGAGACTATTCACAATCGCTTTCCTCCTGAGGCATGGATACATATATACACTGATGGCTCAAAGCTTGAGACGGATGGTGTGGCTGGAGCTGGTATTTACTGTGAGCATTTCGCTCATTATCTTTCATTGGTAACATACAAGAACGTTTTTGACGGTGAAATCAAGGTAATTAAAGTAGCTCTACCCCATCTAGATGCTTGCCCTTCTTTTTCCGAACAGGGCCAGGCTGTCATTTTTTTCAGATTCTCAGGCTGCTATTCTAGCCATTGCCAACTGCCTTCAGGCTCCAGACACTATGCCTATAGTGCAATGTAGATCTTTAATAAGAGAGATGCACAAGAAATATAAAACAATTGTTTTACAATGGATCCCATCCCACTGTGGTATCCCAGGTAACGAAAAAGCGGATGAGCTGGCCAAAAAGGGCTGTTTTGTTTATCAGGCCCCATGCAATCTAGTTAGCTATAAGCCAGTCTCATCAAGAATTAATCAAATGTTTAAGACAACACATATGTCATTACTAAAAGATTGAATGAAGGAAAAATCGTGGAGAAATGCCATCTTCAATCTCCCCGACTGTCCAAGAAGTAATGCAGTGGCTGCCTTTTGACTGACATCTGGACATGACTGTTTATATGCCCATCTTTACCGCTTCAATTTGGTGGATAGTCCTGCCTGCCCCCTCTGCCACAGTGGTGCGACGATGAATGCAGATCATATCCTTGTTTGCTCAGCTCTAAGAGCTGTATCTATTCCCATTACTGGGAGGCCAGAGACTCTTTGAACAGTTTAGTTACCTGATTTTACATTTTTAGTGCTTTTAATGTTTTAATTATTCTTAGTTTGTTTTGCATTTCTCTCATCTCTGTACGGCATAAGGATAAAGTCTGTAATTGCCTGCTGCATTGGAAAAAAATAATAATAATAATAATACAAGTGTTGTATAACAACATTATTGACTGATGCTTCTTATCTACCAGTCACAAACTGTAGCATTTGGTTAAACTCCTCCCCTTCCCTTTGAGCATTTTGTAATTTATGAATAACTGATATAATTACAAGAATGAATATATAAAGTAAGTTTACACTAACTTTGAAAAAGAAAAATTCAGCAATCTAATATTCACTTGGTTTTACAAAAATATTAAATCTTTAATAACTTCTGTATCCTGATTAGACATACAATACAGTCAAACCTCATTAGCACAAAATTATGACTATTTCAAGTTAGCTGAATTTCATATTACCACATAAATTACATTTGTAAATAATAATAATAATAATAACAACTGCGTTTTAGCAAGATCAAGCATACACTTTCTGAAAAAAGTATTCCATCTTAAGCAGTTTCCTGTTAAGAAAGTTCAGTTGTTATATATCTTAATTTAAAAAAAAATACAAAAAACAAGATCTTGGGAGTGGATTATGTATAAACAGTCCCTTTAATATAGTCAGTGTGGTAGATAAAATAGTATACTTACCACTCTCATTATCTGTTCTGCTGTGAAATCTATGTCTTACTAGAAAATAAAAATAAATTAAAAATAATTAGTTTTCATCCATAAATATTGATTCTGGTAATGAATAATACATTTAAACATGAGTATGGATATGAAATACATGTAATTAAAATATTTCATACATACTAAAATACTTACTTAAGAAGTAAACTAATCCACCAACAGCAAGTACTAGTAGGGCAGAAAATATAGCTGTAGGTATTATTATTTCCTTTTCGATGCCTTCATTATATATTAAAGTGTCAGGAGCTCTTATTGTATTCCGACAATTTACATCTAAAAAGGGGAAAAAAAAAAAAAAAAAAGGATCATATTATGGTTTGAAACACTGCAATCTAACAATATAAATAAATGGATACACATATAAATACTTTGGCAGTCTAACATATTTAATATAATTCAGTCTTTGGGAAATAACACACACATTTATGCAAGAAAATTTTGTTTACAAATAATTAAAATTATCATAGGTCAATATTAGACCCTCAAAAAGTAGGTTGTTTGAAGTATTTATATGACGCAAAATTCTTGTCCATATGCTTAAAATGTACAACAGTAAATACAACAATTTTAGTTCTAAACAAAACTTGGACTTAGTTAACATTTTTTTCACTACCCACCTTTAATTTTCCAAAGATTTGAACCTTCTTTTTAGTTAAAATGCATTTTTTATGTGCTGCTAAAGAATGATTAATTTTACAGAATTAAAGATGCTCTTTTTAGGGGGGGGGGGGGATTTTTAAAAAAATATTTTGCAAATGATATTAATAGAATACTGCATATGAAAGCATGGGGCCGATTTCTAAAAGCCTAACTTTAGGGTAGGGAGGGGAGGGAGAGTAATTTTTTAATTAATTCTTTCATTTTCCCTTTTTTTTAAACAGAAATGTTCCAATTATAATGTAGGTTATTTTTGCCCAATATAACTCATTGTTAACCTAAATACATTTTCTAAACTCTCAGTGGTGCTGGTGCAACAGCCCACATGAGGCCAAAGCCTGCACTGCCCATTCAAGCCTTCAAAGACCATGGGCTCTGGGGTGCAGTAGTGTATGTCCTGCTGGACGGTCAGCCTGATGTGAAGCCTTTATAGTTTTACAAATTTTTGGGGCAACCCGCTGCTCTGGGGCTTAAAATAGTTTAAAATTCGTATTCTACATTTCAAATAGTTAAATTTTGCTTTTTGTTGCATCAAAATCGGTCCACTAGAACCGGAGATACAGAGGTTTCGGTTTTCCCCTTGTTTTTCTATGGGATTTCTAGAAATCTTGGGAAATATTCGTCCTAGGACATTGGTGACTTCACTTTTGGGGACTTATTGTTGGCCAAAAGTTGCCAAGCTTGGCGACATTTTGGTCATTTGACGAGATTTTCCCTATGGGACCTGTAATGCTGCTTTTGCTGCATTAAAATCACATAATAACCTTACATTTCTCTTATATGACGTAATCAAAATTCCCGCTTTATGTAGAATCTTCAGGAAATATACTTTTCTGGAGGCTTCTTGTACCTTCTGCGTCGGCTATAAACAGAAGCGCCTTAGAAGCCCCGAGTTCAGAGTATGAGTGAGCACCGGTATTGTGAATAGAGCTCTCTGAGAGAGTATGCTTGCTTTGTGAATTGATAGTGCTATAGAATCTGTGTTTTGGCTTGCTTTCCAAAGATGTTTTTAAAGTGATGTGTTTAAATTCTTGATTGCTGAGTCTTGAGAGACTGTCAATGTTATCTCTGGTATATTTTCACTGAATTTTTGCCAGTGAAAGTGTTTTATTTTGTGAGAGAAATACTGCAATTGTGAGAGCTTCTGATCTAAGTGAACTGTTAAAATCACATTACTGTTTAATTGTGCTTGTGAATTTTGTATAGCTGATTGTTCTATGAAGTTCTAGAAGCAATAAAGCTGTGTTCCATCCTGACCAGTGGACTTTTTACTAGAACTTTCTACACCAACAGGACTTCAGAACAACGAACTCCGGAAACAAGCAGAGGTTTCTGCAACAATAGTTTAGTCCCCAAGCAAGCTTGCTGTTCATTTTATTGACCCACTTAAGTTATGAAAGGCCGAGTCAACCTTACCCATCATGAGAATAGAATCCTGAACATGTGGTATAACAGCACTGTGCTATCCATTACATTAATTGAGTTAAATATATTTTCTGTATATCTATGCACATGAAAGAGTTTGGCATCTGTCTATCTGTATGTGTTTACTATAAGCGCCTAGACCATTCATTAAAGCTGAACCAAATTTGGCATACTGACTAATAGCACAAGATCCAGCTACTGATAAAAAGAAAAATAATAATAAAGCAATCTTTTTTTTTTTTTTTTTTTGTTAATTTATGTTTTGTCCCATTTTTGATATGTATTTACATACTAGCTGCCTTTGGTGACCAGTTTTGGATGTTGATGACCACGAAGCTGCCAAAATGTGCAACCTATGACACACAGGCTTCTTCACGGCCGAAATTTGCAACATACTAAAATAATTCTATAGCTAACTTTTTCATTTAAAATCGATACTTTAATAAATACAATTGTTAGTAGCAAAACCTCTTTGAAAGGGCAGCTGGGGAGATTACTGTTGAAGAGAAAAGTAACCTATTGAGATATTTATCCTTATATTCATGCTGAAATGTATTGTTTCTTTAAAAATATTTTCCTTTGTAACAATAAAACTTTCGCTTAAACATGCATTTGTACTTAACTAAATAAAATTAGTGAAAAATTAGTAAAATATAAATTATAATGAATGGTTTTATACAGTGTTTTTACCATAGTAAATTAATAAATTTGGTTAGTTAAAATGGTTAGTTAAAATATGGCTTCGAACAATTAGAAATAATTTACTGAATAAGTAATTGATTATATATGAATTTTGTATTAAATTATTCGTTAGGGAAAACAGAAATCTGCTTTTAAGGATTTATTTAACAATATAATTCATAGATTTCGCCACCAAACAATCTGTTGTGCTTTTACTCTCTGTGCTTAACTTTTCTGTTTACTTTTTCAAGGTGTGATATCTCGCTAGATATTTAGAGTTCAAAGTAGCTGTAAGTTTGTAAAAAGTTTATTTTTTAGACATCTTTCGAGCTGTATAAAAAGTTTTTGCTTTTGTAAGAGATAAAAATGTCATTTTTATCAAAATTTCAATATGGCAGCAGATGCACCAGCCGGCAGCGATGAGTCGATCCCGGAATTGTTACAAACGACACATTTATTATTTAGATTTTATGTTCAAGCAAGCTTGATTTTTGTCTTATAACTGTATTTCTTTTATCATCAGAAAGCTCAGAGAATGCTTTTTCAAGTGAACTTAAGCACTGTAACTAATTTTTTTTTTTAATGATTAAAATGGCACCAGAAAATTCTGATTTCATGGAAATTTAAGCTTCCATGGTTTCAAAATTCTTCTTGGTGGTCACTATCAGTTTCCGAGAATATGGCAATATTCAGTAGTCCCCCATCTACTAATAATGATCTAACTTGAGGTAGGACACCTAAAATAGAATTGAAAAGACGAGAGATCGCACAATTGCATGATGAGTGGTTCTTGTCTGTAGGTATATAAAAATTATGAAAAAGTATGTTATTGAGCATAAAAAGTATTTGTATTATATTTGACTTAGTATTTAAAATACTTTAGATACTTATTTTTCTTTATAATTGGTTGATACTTGTTAGCAAAACAATTTTTCCTATAATCAGAAGATTGGGAACAACTGCTCTATACAAAATTGAGGCTTTGTTTTGTGCGAGTTTTACTAGGCAATGTGTACCCCTCCCTCCACTTTAGTTTAATTAGGATTCAATACACAGAACATTTCAGATCAAACTATAAATTTTGTTTCACTATGTGGCAATCATAATGAAATCTCAAAACAGCTCAGTCTACAATATAAATTAAAAAAAAAAAAAAATACTGAACTGGTCACGTTAATTGCACTTGGATATCTGATTCTCATTCGAGCACACTGCCAGTCATTATAGCATGGCTGAATCTGAAAAAGAAAAGCTGAAAATTAACGGGATGATCTTTGGACAATTTAAACTGCATTCTATTCAGATATATTTCATGGCAGTTCTAAATAAAAAAAATTTTAAATGCTTCCCTGCCAACCGATAAGATCATTGTACCAACAATAATAAATTTAAATAATTAGTATTGTACAAAATGCAAAAATGTAGTCAGCGGATTTTTGTTACTTTTATTAAGCTTCAAGATATTTAGAAGCTTAAAAAAAATCAAGCACATAATTTTAATATTTTTACTATATGGTGAAAACTTCACTAATTGTTATCAAAATTTTGATATAATTAAATTGTTATCACAATAAGACTAATGCCAAAGGCTTTTATATTTACTCACAATAACACAATCTCTTACATCTGTCTGTAATAACACATAATAATAAATATAAAAATAAGCAAACTGAAAAAAAAAAGAAGGAAATTTAATACTCACAACAATTTCATATACTCCACAAGTAACATTATGAAATTTGAGAGATGCTGGCTACAAAATTAATATATATATATATATAGATAGATAGATAGATAAAAGTTTATATTCATTTTTAAACAAATTAATCAAACATTATAGCTTATTACAACTACAAAATATTAAATAAATGGAAATTCAGTTTTGTTCATTAACATGCACAGTTTTTAACCATAAAAAAAAAACACATGATACAATTAAAAGACTAAAAATCAAATTATTTATTTATTATCCAACAATAGCTTTCTCTTCCTCTATTTAGTCAGTGTCCGAAATTTGTACAATTTGAAGAATGGTCTAGGCACCTATAATGAACAAACAAACCGACAGACAAGAAAGTTATTATATCGATTTCTACAGCCCAAGAAAACTTAATTTAAAACTATGTTACTGTTGTTCTTTTTTTCTTTCTTTCTACATTAATATGATGCTGATGAAAATGAATTCAAAATCTCAAGAACTTTGTAAATAAAGGCAATTCCTACCATTTATTTCTGGCTATAAGCTCAGTGTTTATTTTCCCTCCTTTACTCTCTCCCTCCCTCAAAGACCATTTCCCAACTTGTCAGTTGAAGTGTAGGACTGTTTACCCAGGGAAAATCTCTAAATTTCTCTTCTGCACGAAAGGCTATATGGCAGAAAAAAAGTCTTTTATACCCTTTAATAGAATTGTCCTAGCAGGTGTTTTTTCACAAGGAAAGTAAAAAAGTTGCCCTGGTTTCAGTTTTTTCTCAAAATTTATGTTTTTTTATAAGAAAGATCATCACTTGTCTAGTTCGTAGAAAATCTTTCTTTAAAGCTGTAAAGCATTTGATACGACACAGTTTTGATTTACAATACATTTTTAAATACAGATGTATAAATTAATTCGATAATAGTTTTTTGTAGTATATTGCTTGAAAGTTTATTTTTAAAATTAACACTATTCAGTGACCATCATTCTGGAAGACCAATTTTCTATGGTCCAGAGGGTGGTTTATATGGGTTTCACTGCATATACATATATCCATGAAATTCTGCTTTGACAGAAACCTACTTCCTTTATACTAAGATGCTTTTGGGATATTTTTTCTAATTCTATGCCAGCCTCTTACAGGTAGAAAAGTAAGCATCACCTATTCTGGAAAGTGAATGGATGTTTCCACAAAATAGGGTCTTTTTTTCTAAATTGGCTTAAACTGTCAAGCCATTGAAAAAGTTAAATGATTTAGCACATGCAATGATGATAGTGTGTTTCTCTTGTCCAAGGTATATTTACATAATTTAAGAAAAATAATTTATTGGGTGAATTTTTTTGTAAAAACTAAAAATTTGGTCATACATTATCAATCTGTAAAGTAACTATCTTTTTTTTTTTTTTTTAATAAGAATGATTTACTTATTTATTTTGTTAATCTTAATTAAATCATCAGCCACAAGAAATGTCAATAAATCAAGCATTAAAAGCAGTGACATTAAAGCGAAAACATTTTCACGAATAATAAAAAACATATTTACCTTTCCTTCACTATAGACATATTTTATTTTTGCTGCATTCACAGTTCTTCTTTGTTTTTCGACAAAAACATCATAATAGGTAAAACAGTCCTCAAATTTACTGTCGGATAATTCAAAAGTTACTGTTATAGTGCTCCTAAAAAATATTTAAAGTTAAATATAATTATTAGATTGAAAAAAATAATAGATTTAAAATTTCTTTTTTTCTTATTTACGTAAAGTTTATTTAAAATCTACAAAATGATATAAACACAAAAAGTATGATAAATATGAAATTAATTAGATGGTTGAGGCATCTTAAAATAGTCAACTTTTAATTATAGATTAAGATTAGGCAGGTACAGTTCAGTTACAACTACTAGCTCCCAGTGACTGATCCAGTGGACGAGCTAGGGGCTTTGTGGGAAACAATTTTATTGTGCTTATTGCAATAGCAAAGGGTACTAAAAAGGATTTTCTTTCAAAAAATATGTTTCTTGATAAGTAAAACCACATTACTATTATATTTTAATCAGTTTCCCATTGTAATTTATTTTATTGCCATTATAAGAAGATTTATAGCATTATATTCTCCCATTTTGAGGTGCTCCAAATACTTAAAGAATGATAAATTTTATTTTAGTTTTTCATTTTAAGATACATTTTTCAAATATGTTTCAAGTTATCCTTTTAATTTTACCAATCCATAAAAGAGTACTACAGCAGATTAATAAATTGTACTAGATAGAACATATGGTAGGTGATTTAAAATAAAATTCAGTCATAAAACAGTGACATCTTTAAGAATGTATGTCAAAGAAACAAAATCTGCCTCATGATCTTGGTACACAAATAATAATAAATTAATTGTACCAAAGACCAGGGACTGGGAAAAAATTCAAAATGATTCTTTATAAGCTGCACTACACAATGAAATATATATTAAAAAAAATTGTGCCTATTTTCAGAACAAAATAAAATCCTAAACATGGAACTGCACAAATTTTTTCAAAGTGGCACATTCTGCAAAAATTTTGATAAGAATTTTTTCTAAAAGTTCATAACTCATACAGGTTTGTTGTTTATTTCAGTGCATAGTACAGCTTGCAAAAGACATTTAAAAAATTTTTAAATGCTGGACATTATTATTATTTTTTTTTTTCCTGCAGCAAAATCAAATGACTTTTTTAGAAAAAAGTTTCAAACTTTAAGCTCATTCTGCAAGTATTAAAAAATGTGATTTAGTTAAATCAGAGTTTTGCTCAGGCTTTTCTGGACGGGCACATAACCTGACAAGTTTTACTGATTGCCCAGCAGAAAAATCCAAATATCATTTCAAATGCTTTAATTCCATAGAATTACACATTACAGCTTCATAATGCTGCCTGGCTAATACAAATTTCTGAGGAGATCACTGGTTAAATACAAAATAATTCATATTTTCAGTCCCAAAAATATTTAAAATAATTAACAATGTGTAGATTCGTTGACTTTATATAAATAATTTTTGAAAAAAAAAAAAAAACTACAATATTTAAAAAATTTGTTATTTATGCACTATTATTATTTTGGCTGCAGCTAGGGTTGCAATTAGATGATGGCATCCTGGTGTGAAAGACAAAACCGGAGAATGTGGAATAAGACCTGAGTGTGTGTATGTGTGTGGGATTTGGGGGTGGGGGGTAAGATCAGACCTTGTCATGTAACACAAGACTGGTATAAAATTGTCAGATGAGATGATAGATATTTCTTGTCTCAAATGGTCTTGCACCCCCCCACCCCTGATTCTAGCATTAAAAATAATCCTTCATAAGCCACTGTTTTTAATACTAAAATGTTTGAAAGCTCAAGGTAAGCAGGAGCATGCCTTTAAAATTGCAAAAGCCCCTCCCTAAAAGTACTCATATGGGCATTCATAAGTTAAGCAATCTATAAATCAAAATTTACATGTTTATAAGGAACAACTTAGATAATTGCCCCCAAATGGAGACTTTTTTCTCTGATGATTCTTTGGCAGTTTACACATGAAGATAATACACAATCATTTCTCATTTTAATTGCTACTAAGAGGCATTGCAGGGGTAATCAGGCAGGGCGCTTCCATCACCATCTCAGAATTTCACGATTTTTTTTTTTTTCTTGTGTTTCCTTACCCATGGCTCACTTGGATAAATACAGGCTGTCCAGAAAGCTCCATTTTTCCGTACGAGTAAATTTTCGCTTCTTCGCCGATTTGTCGCTTTTATCCAATGAATCACTGTTGCCAACTCTGCCGGAGAAAATATGCCTAAAATGAAAGCTAAAAGTATCCAGGAATGGATAACAATGGCCGCATTCGTAAACGCCAAACGAGTTGCACTCGTGCAACGAGTTTATTGTTTACGAATGCAGCCAATGTTTTTAAGTCGAGAAAAAAAAAAGCCGCGTTTGGCGCCTTTTTTAGCACTTGAGTGCTATTTCGCTCGAGCACGGTTTTAGTGTAGACACGATTGTTATATTTGAATGTGTCATTGTTATCCATTCCTGGATACTTTTAGTTTTGATTTTAGGCACATTTTCTCCGGCAGAGTTGGCAACAGTGATTCATTGGATAAAAGTGACAAATCGGCGAAGAAGCGAAAATTTATTCGTACAGAAAATCCCATAGGAGAAACTGGTTTCCGGACAGCCTGTATTTATCCAAGTGAGCCATGCCTTACCCAAGGAAAGAACAAATCTGAAATATTTTTGATTTACCTCTTTTAGTTTTAAGTTATGGGGAATCAAAGTACCCCAGAGCAGTGACGTGGAATTAATTTAGGACCGTTTTTGTCACTTTATTGTCTCGACTGTGACTGGCTCTGAGGTGCTTCAGAGAATTTTTTCTTCTTGTCTGATAATAATACCTTGGATATTAACATCTCAAATTGAAAATTCATTCGAAAATAGTCAGAGCCCCAAATAAGGCCCACCCAACCCAAATACCCCCAATTTCATAAAAAATACAGTTTTAAGAATGCTTCAAATCTTGGCTCTGACATGATATAGAAAAAGTTTTGTACAGTGCAGTTATATACCTTCATATAAAGTGAATCCAATGTTAAAAAATTTTGAAGGCCCCCAAAGCTCCACAGTACGAGGCCCCAAACATGGTCCTTAACGCTAATTTATGCAATTTCGAAGCATTGGTACAGCTGAAGCCAGCTTCCCACAGGAGAATTATTGGCATGGAGATGCAGTTTCAACATATAGTAGTTTTCATATTATGAAAGAACATTTTTTGAAGGTACAACTGTTTCCAAGAAAAATCCCAAAAAGTACCTCCCTGTTTGGGACATTCCACTGACATGCATGGGGGCCATTTCAGCATTACTTTTAGAAGTTTAATCGACTGTAGCAGTATTGAAAATTAACTTATTCTGCATAGATCACAAATATATCCTCCATATGTCACAAATAGTACCTTTACAGGGGCACTTATAAGAGCTGTAACTCCTGAACAAAAGAAAAGTTTCTAGAGATGTCCATATAGCATGATGTATTAGAATTATTTTTAGTGTCCCTGTAAAAGAACTAGTTATGCTGCATGCTGAAAGGTAGCATATAATACTCAGGAAAAGTGTAGCTTTCTATCAGTGAAAAATTTTTTCGAATCGGTTCAGTAATTACAGAGATCTCCATACAGCGTAATGTAATTCTTATAAGTGCCCCTGTAAAGGAAGTATTTGTGATATATGCAGAATAAGTTAATTTTCAATACTGCTACAGTCGATTAAACTTCTATAAGTAATGCCGAAATGCCCCAATGTTAATACTACATCTCCATGCCAATAATTCTCATTGGGAAGTCGGCTTCAGCTGTACCAATGCTTCAAAATTGCATAAATTAGCATTAAGGACCATGTTTGGGGCCCTGGGGGTCCTTCAAAAAATTTTAACATTGGATTCACTTTATATGAAACTGCACTGTGCAAAAACTTTTTCTGTATCACGTCAGAGCCAAGATTTAAAACATTCTTAAAACTGTATTTTTTATGAAATTAGGGGTATTTAGGTGGGCCTTATTTGGGGGCTCTATTTTTGAATAAATTTTTAATTTGAGATGTTAATATCCAAGGTATACTATCAGACAAAAAAAAAAAAATATTTTCTGAAGCACCTCAGAGCCAGTCAGAGTCGAGACAATAAAGTGACAAAAATAACCCTAAATTAATTCTACGTCACTTGTCTGGGGTACTTTGACCCCTCATAACTCCAAAACTAACAGAGGTAAATCAAAAATATTTCAGATTTTTTTTTTTTTCCTTGGGTAAGGCTACACCAGAAAAAAAAATTCATGAAATTCTGAGATGGCGATGGAAACTTTCTTCTTTTTTTGTCCGATTTGTTCTTGCAATACCTCTTAAAACAGTTCTCCTTAAATAAAATCCTTGGCTGATTGGAATAACACCTTGAAACATTTCATCTTAACATGATGGCAAGTATCTCAGCTGTACCGTACATAAAAATAAAAAATGAAAGGTAGTACAATTTAAATCACTTACAAATCTGAATCAGAATATGCCAAAGTCCTTAAATTGGCTTCTTGGCAGAAATCGATGAATTCAAGCATACGGTTAATGTCATCTAAAAAACAAACAACAAAAAAAAGATTCAATAATACAAAAAGAAGAGCTTAACTTGAAATTATATCAAGAAGCCCTCTCAGTGATGCAAAAGGATAAGATCAGAGTAGGGGCAACAAAAGGAGGGTGCAGTCACACACCCTCAAATTTAACAAACATTTTATTTATTGCATACAGTGGATTTTAATACATCAAATCTTGCACACCCAAATGAAAAGCTGAAATGCCACCCCTGAATCAGGGTTTGGTTTTTGACGTTGAAAACAGTCAAAAAGTGTCAGAAACCTAATTGATATTATTTTTATCAGTCATTAGTAACATTTTATTTCAAATATCAAGATACAAAACTAATTAAATTAAACTTAATACATTTTATTTTATAATTAATGTAATTACATATCACTATTTAAATTATTTGTCATACTAAGATTAAATATTGAAAATGATAAAGGTTTTTTTTATACATTTTTAGAAAGTGAATATATCAACCTTTCAAGTATATTAGGCAAGTTGGAGTGTATAGGCTGATTATTTTACCAACTATGCGAAAAATTCCAGAGCTGGGGCTCGAACCCAGGACTACCGCTTAACGTGCGGGTGCTCTACCACTGAGCTACTCTGGGACGATTCCCAGATGAAATTTCTCGCTTTTGAACCGTTGGCATTTATCATCTTCCTCTGCAAACCACAGATGGAACAGATGAAACAATTAATTCGCGACAACTCCATTACGCCGCGGAAGTTTTTTTTTATACATTTTTAGAAAGTGAATATATCAACCTTTCAAGTATATCAGTATGTGGTTTTTTCGCATAGTTGGTAAAATAATCAGCCTATACACTCCAACTTGCCTAATATACTTGAAAGGTTGATATATTCACTTTCTAAAAATGTATAAAAAAAAAACTTCCGCGGCGTAATGGAGTTGTCGCGAATTAATTGTTTCATCTGTTCCATCTGTGGTTTGCAGAGGAAGATGATAAATGCCAACGGTTCAAAAGCGAGAAATTTCATCTGGGAATCGTCCCAGAGTAGCTCAGTGGTAGAGCACCCGCACGTTAAGCGGTAGTCCTGGGTTCGAGCCCCAGCTCTGGAATATACTTGAAAGGTTGATATATTCACTTTCTAAAAATGTATAAAAAAAACTTCCGCGGCGTAATGGAGTTGTCGCGAATTAATTGTTTCATCTGTTCCATCTGTGGTTTGCAGAGGAAGATGATAAATGCCAACGGTTCAAAAGAGAGAAATTTCATCTGGGAATCGTCCCAGAGTAGCTCAGTGGTAGAGCACCCGCACGTTAAGCGGTAGTCCTGGGTTCGAGCCCCAGCTCTGGAATTTTTCGCATAGTTGGTAAAATAATCAGCCTATACACTCCAACTTGCCTAATATGATAAAGGTGTTTTTGAAAGTACTTTTTATAGACTTTTTTCTTCCTTAAATATTCAAGCTTGTTTGAAATTTATGAATATAAGTAATTATCCAAATTCCTTTATGCCATGACTTATAAATATTTTTTTAAAGGGGGGGAGGGACTTTGCTAAAGCTAAATCAGTATTCAATGATTGAATTTTAAGTTGCCAAATTATTTTTGATGATCAAGAGTTATTATCAATATTCTTAAAATTTTCTAATTCATTTCATTTTATTATGTTAATAAACTGAATTATTCAGAACAAGTACAGTAAATATTTGTGATATTTAGTTTGTTAATATATTTTATTTTATTTATTGTATGTTTACAGTAGTAGTTTATTGTTATTATTTTTTATTCTAAGTAGCTTGTTGAACCAAAACCATGCGTGGGGATTTTGAACACAATATGCAGTTTGTAATTGTCCTAAAGTTTACTAAATTACTAAACTAAAATTGTCCAAAAGTTTGCATAATTTTTTACTTTAGGGACTTGAGTAATTTTTACAAAAAATAGTTTTACACTATTTTAGGACAGAATTTTAGGTTTCTGATTCTTATTGTCAAAAACATGTCAAAAAGGGGGTTTTTGACATGATGGTTAAAACTGGATAAAAACATCAAATGTCAAAAACTTGCCAACATTTGATGCGATGCATTTGTTTGTGATCTGCACTAAACTCATGTTTTTCAAAAATGCAACATCATGAAGCTATGATGCAACTATGCTGAAATGTTCAGCAAATGCAAAATATAGCGTGTTATGCAAATTATATTTAAAATTTAAGAGTCAATGTGCATGAATGTGCAAAGACATGCCCTCTGGACTGCTTCTAAACTGTAATAAATAGAAGATTGTATAAGGACACTAAAAATAGTGCATGGTTATCTGCTAGCCAGGTCGGCTATTATGGAGAAGCCGGTGCTCTGTTTATATATATTGATGTTTGTTTACATTTTCAGTTTGTTGATGATTCAGGCACAAGGTGTAATCCTCCGGCAATAGATGCGAAGAGTGAAATACCCTGCTGGTGGATGTTTTGATTGGCAACCATAAATACATGTGGTGTGTTTGAGGGATAGGATTTTTCATTCAGTGCTAATTGTTTATCATAGGTTAGTAAGCTTCTCGGGGAATTTCATCACTAGAATTGATGTTTGGAGTTGAAATTGTTTTTAATGTTACAAAATTAAAAGAAGTGATATATGTTATGGATTAATCTATGAACATTAGGTTGTATCAATCTGTTAGTGCTAAATGTTGATTAAAGGGAAGGAGGGATGATGTAACGATATAAAGTAAGCCGATGGAGTGGACAAAATAAGGTAAGTGCTTTCATTTAATGTCTTTTTGGAGCTGTTTCAGGTTTCATAATTATTTTAAAATTGTTATTGGATGTTTACTTTTGTTTTTGTTAGTCTTATTTATGTGCTATTGTTATGCAGATTTCAGTTTAGCTGTACAGCTAGATTGCTAAATTCACTGTAGTTTTTTAAAGTTAAATACGGTCCAGTGTTTGCCCATTTCACAGTAGCTGTACAAGTAGTAGGTTGCTGAATCCACTGCAGTTTTTTCTTTCTTTTTTTTTTTTTTTTTTTTTTGAGTTAATAAGGGCCAGTGTTTACTCAGTTTACAGTAGCTGTAGAACTAGGATGGTAAATCCACTGTAGTTTTTTTAAAGTTAAATATGGGCCACTGTTTGCCCAGTTTACAGGAGCTGTACGACTAGGTTGCTTAATCTACTGTAATTCTTTTAGATTAAACATGGACCGGTTGTTGAAAATTTATTTTATAGTGAGTTTGATGTTTTATCTGTTTTTGTTAGTGTAATTTACTGCAATTTTAATTTGTTAAATTATTTTGGAGTTTGCTTTGTTGATCGTACAAAATGGTTGGCATCAGTTGCTGGGGCTTGACGATCAGCAAGCTCCAGTGACTGCTAATGTGTTACATAGGGCACACAACGTCTTAGCCGATTTTACCACCAGGTCTGCATTTATTGTTTGAGACAGATTAGGCACTAATCATCACTGTACCTCTGACACACGTGCCTTTACTTGAGGACTAGAGTCTCCCCCCCCACACACACACCAGACTTAAGCTCAATGAACATTATGTTTAGTTTTACCATTACTAGAATTTTTATTACAACCAGACATGAAATTGTTATGAAAATCATAACTCATGTTTAATTTTCAAGCTTATAAATAAATTATGATAGTCCTAATGAACAGAACTTTGTAGTAAACAAATATAAGATTTATTTGATGGGTGAAGAAATGTAGCTATAAAAGAGTGTGGAGTAGGTGTCCACTGTCCACACTATGAACAATACTTCTCTTTTATGTATTTTTACGACCACACTAAGTGTTGGGAGTGCTGTGAAATTTCTGTTCCCTTGTTGAAGACAGAAAGCTGAAGCACTTCTTTTGATCGGGGATATGTTTCGTAAACGGCAGCCAAGTCGCCAAGCCTGATATAGTCGCAAAAGGGTAGGATAAGTAAACAGATGTGGTATCATTGCCTATACAGGGTTTCAACAGATTTTACAGCTTTTGCTTACCTGACTTTCCCTGACATCTATCATGCTCTTCCCTGACTTTATCTAGTGTGCTTTCCCGAATTTTGCGCTTCTATTTTAACATTGCATCCTTTAATTGATAATTTTTTTTTAAATATATTTTGGCCCTTTTTTAAGAAATAATAATAATAATAATAATAAAATTAATATATACAAGAATCTTATTTGACATCACTGGGTTCTAACAAAAACCATGTTTGATAATAATTTAGGATAAAATTGAGCACATTTCAACTGCAAAAGATATGCTCATAAAGAATACATTTTAAAATTATTTATAAGGTTGAATGAGAAAAT
>JAWZYV010018309.1:0-23743 GCA_038373885.1 Cheiracanthium punctorium | reverse complement strand
TCTTTCTACCAAAAAAAAAAAAAAAAAGTATTACTTGCAGTTTGTGATTGGTAGTTTTAGAAATAATTATTTTAAAATATTTTTGTCAGATATTTAAAATATTATGACAGATTTTTTAATATAATTAATAAATTCTGGTGATGTTTTTATTTTTTTAGTCGATTTTTTTCAATAAATGGAAGAATACTTCTATACCTTTCGTACGTCACAACATAGTTTCCTCTGTTTAATTTCTCACCTATTGGTTAAATACAAAGAGAGATATAAATTTAATAGAGTAATCTCAGTTACTAGACAATTTTTTACAGTATAAATGAATTCTGCTACGAAAGAAATAAAAATTTCAGAATCATCCTTTGAATTATTGTCAGTCTTTCTTGTGTCCTCCATTCAAAATGCAATTAAGTACAAGACTTTCCCAAAAGTAGCACCCCTGTCACCTCATTACAGGGTATTAGAATCACGGGTATCCATTTTCAGTAATTTGGTTGGAATTTGAGCATTTTTTTCCTCTGAAGTCAAATAGGTAATTGACTTTGTATGGATTCTCTGTTCTTGATTTTAAAAAGTAAAAATTATTTATATGTTAAAATTATTTTTTAAATTAAAAATAAAGCTCTTTTTCAGTAAAATTTAAATTAAAATGGTGTGTTAACTGTAAGTCAACATGATATAGAAAACAAAACATAACAATTTGTATCCTCTGTTACTATATAAATGCAATGTAGAGTAGCAATGCAATGGATATCCAGCAAACATGCCGGATAATTGGCAGTAAGTAGCAAATTATTAAAAATATCAGGCAATATATCTCGCCTAAAATTATATACTGAAAAATAGCATAAATTCTAACTAATATTATAAATGCGAAAGTGAGTTTGTTTGTTTGCCTATGACGCTTTCACGCCCAAACCGCTGAATTGATTATGATGAATTTTGATATAGAAATAGATGGGACCCTGGAGACTCTTATCCCAGAAGCATTAAGTGGGTAAAAGTGCGACAGACATCGCAGAACATTTCATCTTTTAAAAGAAAGAAGATATAAAATGATATATGTTCTTAAGAGTAATTAATGTGACATGCCTTCTTTCTTCACTTTTTGCACAATTTTTATACCTATTTTGCATTTGTCAGACTTGGACAAAATGCCTGCAGTACATTTGCAATGGTTCAAACTTATGTTGCAGACCACTGAATATAATTCTGCTTCTGGGACTGTTATAAGCTATTTAGAATTTTATATTTTTAATTACTTTTTCACAGGGTTTGCACGGTTTAAACCACAGTTTAAATCATGGTTTAAACCAAATGGTTTTTTTCTCAAAAAAAATCAATTGGTTTTTTAAAAAGAATAATTTAAAATTCCGAATACTACAGATAGAATATGTTTTGATATCTTTTAAAATTATCCTTATAAGTATCAACAATAAGTTTTTATATCAATCTAGTAGATATCTTATTGTTTTATCTTTATTAAAAATTATTAATTAAACTTAAATTATAGCCCGCATTTTTAATTTGTTTCTAAAATAGAGGTTTTGTGTTTTAACAACTTGTTTTTAAACCTTAAAAATATCATTATGAACAACTTATCACCATTATTACTGATGAATCTTAAGTGCAAGATTCCATGTAAAATGTAGTAAACAGTTAATATTGTATTATATTATATACTAAATATAAAAAATAGTATCTCTAAATAAAATATTAAAATTGAATGATTTCAATGCCCACAGTGTATAGCAACAATTGTTTATTTACTTTGTTTTAATTACTTTCAGAAGGAATATTGTTATCTGAACATTTTACAAATACTTTTATTTATAAGTATGTAACAGGTAATTATTAAATGATTAAAAAAAAAAAAAAACCTGGTTTAAACCAAAAAGACCTGGGTTTTTCGGTTTTTTCGAATAAACCGGGTTTTTTTTCCAACCATGCTTTTTCAACTACTAATTAAAATCCGTTTTTATGTTCTCATTCTTGGCGAGTTTTGCCCGTATAAAATGTGATTTATGTGTTTAGCTAACAGAAATGCTATTATTTCAATGAAGGATCGCCTATATTTGAAAAACATGAAATGGCACGGTGTTATGACGTCGAGCAGACCTTTCTCCATGCGATGGCGCCATACGTCAGAAGTTGTTTTGTTTTCAGTTCGAGAAGGCGCAGAGACAGCGACGGTGTTGAAGAATGCATGGAGATGTACCGCGAGTTTAAACGGACCCTTTTGGTTGTAGCACACACCTAACACCGCGAATATAATGTAATGTGAATGTAAACCTGTGTTTTTATGGATGTGTTTGTGACAGTGTAATAAATCGTCCTGTTCGTCCTATAATTGTGTCCCCATCTGTTTATTGCACGCTACCGTACAGATGAGGAATACATTTGGTGGCAGCTTTACGGATTGAACCAGTGAATCGAAAACCAGTGTTTTAAGAAATGATTATTTTTAGTGGGTAAGTGCCAGTTCTAAAACAGTGCATTTTTAATTAATCTAAAACAGTGCTTTTGTATTAAAGTTACTAAATTTGATTTCGGGGTCGTTTTGGAACAGGTTGTGCTTATACAATTTAATTGCTTATTTTAGCGGTTGTATTATCGTTTAAGACAAGTATATGTATTTTGGTTTCGATTTGAGTAAAAGAGTGTTTATGCTATAATTACTTGTTTTAGTGGTTGTATTATCGTTTAAAATAAGTATATTGGTTTTCCTGAAAGCTAAGCAGAGTGTGAGATGAAAATATTTTTTTTGAACATTTTGAGTTAAGAAAACAATTATTATTTTATTGTGAATATACCATTTTGATTAATCTTGATTATATGATTCATTAAGAGTTGCTATTTACATAGGAATTACCTTCTGTTTTCATGAAGTGAATCTGATTAGTTTTGAGAACACTTTTAAATAGTTTTATTCTGTGTATTCAGATTTAAGACTGATTTTCGCTCTCATAAGAAAAAAGAGAGGTATTTACTGAAATTACGTATTTCAATTAGAAAGTTTTGTTCTCAGAAAATATTATGAAGGTTGTGTTTTGTTTAAAAGAATATATTTTCTCATACGCAGTTTGATTTTGTTTTGAATTTTGTGTTGAATAATTTTGAAAAAAAAAATTCTTTATGGTTTGATCGCATTATATTGTTTGATTTCATTTGAAAAGAAAAACAGTTTTGGTTTGTTAAGCAGCTTTCGAAGAAAATTATTGAAATCCTCAGGTAATATTATAAGAGTGTTTAATTCTGTTATCATTTTTTTTAGAAACGGAAGTAAACTTCGTAAAGTAATTTGTAGATGGGTGTAGTTTGCTTTTGATTTAAGTAGTATCATTAGTAAAATATTAATTAAGTAAAATTAAATAATTATATTGTACATTGTTCATTTATTATTATTTATGTGTTTAACTGGTTTACTAATGTTTATGATTTTGTCGGTATAAGTTATACGATTTCGGCAAATTTAAAGATGATAAACATTTTCATGGTTGCCATTTAAAGTTTTTTAAAACATTAAGTGGTTTTTTAGAAAAAGTTTAAAATTGAGTATTTTGTGCATTGTTTATTACTAAAATTTTTTGTGGGTCATCTGAAGATCCAGAAAATTAATTTGGTTAGAATTAGCATTAACTTTTCCCTAATTCTATTCGTATCGTTGCTGAGGAATTTCTTGAAAAAATCAAACTATTAAAATGGCCTATCTCGCGAAGGCGCGTAAAGAGGAATTAAGAACAATTGCTCAAGAGTTAGGGGAGGAGGTTACTGATGATCTTAAAATGATCGATTTAAAGAATTTGATATTAAATAGACTATGATGAAGAATTTGTAAAAGAATTTGTGAATTTGATAATAAGTGATAGAATTAAATCTGAAGAAAGGGAAAAGGCTGAACATGAAGAAAGGGAGAGAATTGAACGTGAAGACAAAGAGAGAATTGAACGTAAAGAAGAGAAAGATAGAGAATTTGCATTAGAAATGAAACGGTTAGAATTGAGTGCTTCTACAGGCGATTCGCGTACGTTGTGTACCAACTTCTCAAGTGGCAGTCAGACGGGTCCTAAAGTAGAATTATTGAAAATTAACCCAAAATTCGATGAAAAGAAAGATGAAATAGGACTCTATCTAATAAATTTTGAGCGTCGCGCAGAAATGGCTAGAGTTTCTAAAGAAGATTGGGTTGCGTATTTACTTAGTGTTTTGCCGAGTGAAGTAACGAATATGTTGGCTCGAGAACCCGTAGAAAAGGTTAAAGACTAACTATGTTAAGGAGTTGATACTGAAGCGGTACAAATTAAATGCTGAAAGGTTGAAACAGTTATTTTATAGGCATCAGAAGAGTTTTGAAAAAACATGGCGGAATTATGCTCACGAGTTAAATAGCTATTTCGAAGAATGGACTTCTGAATTAAAGATTACTACGCTTGAACAACTGAAAGAATTAATGGTTACAGAACAGTTGAAGAGACGTGCGCCCCAAGAAATAAAAGATCATTTCCTGGAAGACTGGATGAAAATGGTTTCTCCTTTTGACTTGGCAGATAAAATAGACGAATATGAAAATATCAAAGATAGTTTCAAAAGAACCGGATATCGACAATCATCGAAAAACTCAGACTACTCTAGGAAGTTAGACGGAAAATTAAGGGGTGAAGACAAGAGGTATAAGAATCAAACAAAATACGATCCACAGAAGAACAAAGAAAGGGAATTTGAGCAGAGAAAACAGCCGCGAAGCTACGAGTGTGGTTCTTATAATCACCTTAGACCTCAGTGTCCAAAACTGAAAGAAGTGGTGGCTGCAAACGATATCGCTGACGGAGATGTAGATCACCTGATGGCTCCTTATACCACTTTAGGTAAAGTAAATGGTGCAGAAGTTTCCATACTCCGCGATACTGGAGCCACATTAGATTTGGTTTGCCCTAAGTTGTGAATATGTGTGGGTGAGATCACCTTTGATAGAGACTGCTACATGTCTACCATTAGCCGAAATAGAATTAGAAGGTAGTTTTGGGCATGTTGTAACGAAAGCAGCAGTACAACCGTATAAATGGGAAGAAAGTAAATATTTGTTAGGAAATAAGACAGCTGCATTGATCGACAGTATGAAGAAAAATAAAGATGTGGAAATGCATATGATAAGCGCAGTTCAAACACGTTCTAAGAAGAAAAAAGAATTACGAAAGGAAGAAGAGAAATTGCAAGAAATCTCGAATGAAAGTTGTCAAGAGATCATTGACCTAACCGAAATCACTGATGAAGAAAAAAGTATATTACCATCACCGGAGCCTTTTGTTGAAAGTTCTAATCTTTTGAAGATCACACCTGAAGAATTCAAGTCCGCCCAAAGTAGAAGCGCAGAATTAAAGTCTCTAATGGAATTAGCTACAGTTAAGGAAAATAGTAAATTTGAATTAAATAATGAATTGTTATTTTATAAGAAGGAAGACAAACATGGAACTGAAAGACGACTGCTGGTAGTTCCAGAGGAGTATCGTGAACAGTTAATGAAAATTTGTCATGAAGGAACAGCGGCTCATCTTGGAACAACAAAAACTAAAGATGCACTCTTTAAAAGTTTCTACTGGCCCAACTGTTACCGAGATGTTGAGAATTTCGTGAAGGCTTGTGACAGTTGCCAAAGAGCTGGAAAATCTCAAGAAAAGAAGAAGGCTCCTTTAAAGATCGTACCAGTTATCACAGAAATTTTTACGAAAATAAATATTGATGCTTGTGGGCCTTTGCCCGTGACACCCTCAGGAAACAGATACATTATAACTGCAATTTGCATGTCTTCTAAATATCCAGATGCAATTCCTGTGGAAAATCTCTGTTCGACCACTGTTGTAAATGTGCTACTTCAGATTTTTAGTCGCATGGGATTCCCTAAAGAATTGCAGACCGACCAGGAATCATCTTTCGTGAGTGCACTTACATCGGAATTTCTAGAAAGGTTTGGAATAAAGGTGGTGCGAAGCTCCGTTTATCACCCCAAAAGTAATCCAGTGGAGAGAATGCACAGAACTCTAAAAAGAATTCTCCGAGTCCTATGTTTTGAATCTGGACCAGACTGGGAAAATATCTTACCCCAGGCTCTTTTCGCTCTTCGAACGGTAACTCATGATAGTACCGGACTTTCTCCAGCTGAATTGGTTCACGGAAAAAACTTAAGAACTCCCATCATGCTTCTCTACGAAAAGTTGAAAGGTGAAGAAGAGACAGAAAGTAGTGTAGTTGAATATGTCTTTGAACTTATGAATCGTATGAAGAGATGCCAAGATCTTGCAATTCAGCAAATGGAAAACGTAAAAGAAAAACAAAAACTATGGTATGATCGAAAGGCTACAGAACGCAAGTTTGAAAAGGGAGACTTAGTACTTGTGGTGGCTCCTTCAAAGCCGAATAAATTGTCCGTGCAGTGGGTAGGTCCTGGACAAATTATCCAACAATTATCTGAAACAAACTATGTTGTTAAATTTCCAGACAAAGAAAAAAATCATGTGTATCATATCAATATGCTGAAACCTTATTATCAAAGACCAGAAAATATAAATTTGTTATATACGGAAGAACCAGATGCTGATGAAGAAGAAATGCCATGTTTGCAGCTGAACTCCTGTAAAAATGAAGAGTCTGAACTTTTCCAAAACATAGAGTCAAACTCCCGACTTTCTGAAAGTGAACGTGAAACTCTGAGACTTCTAATATCTGAGTCTTCTGGCATTTTCTCAAATGAGCCAGGATGTACGAACCTTACTAAACATGATATTGAATTGGAATCCGAGAAACCAATTTGTACAAAGCCATACCGGTTGTCGCCTAGACAAAGTGAAATTTTAAAGAAAGAAGTAGAAAAGATGCTGACTCTCGGAATAATTGAGGAAGGCGAATCCGACTTTTCATCCCCGCTCATCTTAGTTGAAGTCCCCGCGAAAGATCCCCGACCCTGCATTGACTATAGGAAATTGAACAACGTCACTAAAACGCAGTATTTTCCACTACCAAATATAGAGCAACTAGTGGAAAAGGTATCGAATGCAAATTATATAACTATACTGGATTTGACCAGAGGTTATTGGCAAATCCCATTAACGGCACGAGCTCAGCGTTATGCTGCTTTCTGTACCAGCTTTGGTATTTTCAAACCGTTACGGTTACCGTTTGGACTAAAAAATGCTCCATATGATTTCAGCCGGTTGATGGCTGGACTGTTAAAAACTTGCGAAGAATTTTCCGTGCCATATCTCGATGATGTCGCCATAATTTCTCCTACGTGGGAAGAGCATATATCGCATTTAAAAATTGTATTCGAAAAGATGAAGACAGCTAAGTTGCATATAAAACCATCAAAATGTCAGTTTGCAAAAGCGACCGTGAAGTACTTAGGTCATGTAGTTGGTCAAGGACAACGAGGACCAGGGGAAGTTAAAGTCCAAGCCATAAGAGACTTCCCTACTCCTTCTACGAAAACACACATTAGGTCATTTCTAGGACTGGCTGGATATTATCGAAGGTACATTCCCGAATTTTCCGTGATTTCAGCACCATTGACCGACCTACTAAAGGGAAAAAGTCGCATGTCAGCTATAAGATGGACGGAAGCATGTCAAACTGCATTCGATGAACTTAAAAGAAGGTTAACGGAAAGACAAGTGTTGCACAGTCCAAATTTTACAAAACCGTTCCTCGTACAGTGCGACGCCTCCAATTATGGAATTGGTGTTGTCCTATCACAAGTAGAAAATGACGACGAACATCCAATAATGTACTTGAGTAGAAAGTTTTCTTCTGCCGAACAAAATTATAGTACTATTGAAAAGGAATGTGCAGCAATAATTTATGCCGTACAAAAGTTGAAGTGTTATCTCGATGGACAGCGCAAATTCATTATTCAGACTGGTCATAATCCTTTAGTGTGGTTAGGGAAAAACAGCGGGACAAATCCGCGACTTTTAAGATGGGCCCTAACTTTACAGCCATACAATTATGAAGTTGTTCATAAAAAGGGCAAACTTCATCAAAATGCTGACAGCTTAAGTCGTCTCCCCTAAATTAAAGGCAATTAGGAAATTATAATGTTATTATCTGTTTTGTTTGAATTTATATTTCTACTAATATTGTAAATAATTGTATTATTTGGTCATATCTTCTGATTATTAGTGAAGTTTATGTAACTTTTTTATATGTAGTTATAATTGAATTTTTTGTTTGGGGAAATGCACTGTTCTTTGAATGGCACTGAACTGGCACTGAAATAGGATTTGTCGGCCCTAATTAATTATTTTTAACAAACTCTGAAGATTTTCAGGTAAAAACTTTTCCCTCCAAACTCGTGAAAAGTTTTCCTCCGTGAGGGGAGGAGTATAGACTGTTATGACGTCGAGCAGACCTTTCTCCATGCGATGGCGCCATACGTCAGAAGTTGTTTTGTTTTCAGTTCGAGAAGGCGCAGAGACAGCGACGGTGTTGAAGAATGCATGGAGATGTACCGCGAGTTTAAACGGACCCTTTTGGTTGTAGCACACACCTAACACCGCGAATATAATGTAATGTGAATGTAAACCTGTGTTTTTATGGATGTGTTTGTGACAGTGTAATAAATCGTCCTGTTCGTCCTATAATTGTGTCCCCATCTGTTTATTGCACGCTACCGTACAACGGAAATGGAGCTAGCTTTACGCCAAATCTACTTTATATCTATAATAATAAAAGGGAATTTTTTGTGAATTTACATTGTTTGACAGCAGATCACGTAAAATATTGCAAGCTGCCAGTAAACGTGAATCCATTTCCTTTTGCTCATGTGTATGAGATGGTATTGTGGTGACGTCAGCGCACAGTAGTCTATGATTATAATATATAGTTTATGTACTTATTTGCTCCTGTTTACGTTGCTTTATCAAAAATAAATTTAAAAATTTGTTTTTGATAAAGCAACGTAATTAATTATTTAAAAATACAGTGGAACCCCGATCTATCGTTCCCGTATTGATCGTTTTATTTCTATGGTCCCTGCACAAGTTGTATTCAAATAACGTTAACAAAATCGTTCGTCAAAATATCGTTTTCCCACGTTCATCGTTGTAAAATGTTTCTTCTGACCGAAATGAAATTGAAGGTCAAGTGGATCAATATGGCATATAAATTTAATTACTTCCTGGTATGATTTCCTGGGTTGATGATGACTGCTTACATTTAGCAGGCATGTGTATGTTGTGAAATCGATGTTTGTGTCTCGATTGATATAGAAGCAACGGGCAGTATCTTAAGAATAAAAGAAAAGTGATGAAAATAATGACGAAGAAGCTGAGAATAATATTCATGACGATGAGACTGAGCCAACACTAGTGCCAAGTGAATCCGACGCAATAGAAATTGTATTAACTTTTATATACAAACATGAAAACACGTAATAAGATAAGAAAAATACTGTAAATCTTGGAAAATTTTCGTGTAATTAAAAAATGAAAAAGCCAGTGTAAAAACTGAATTTTTAAAAATACCCCTAATTTTCTACACACAACTTCAATTTGTTTCTTGTTTCTTTTACAATTTGTTAAAAAATTTAGTGTATTTGGTATACTGTATACAGCATGTGTCTTCATAAACATTGTTTTCTTCATATTTTGCCTTTAACCTGCACTCGCCATTTTCCCGCATGCATCGTTTTTTACTACGCACCCCTTGGAAAACGATAGATCCGGGTTCTACTGTATTTCGAATGAAAATAATTACTAAATTACAGGATTGAATTAGTGCTTTTATGGATTTCAGCCGTATAGTTTTAAGAGCAATATGCTAACTGATTTTTTGGGAATGACAGAAATATTCATATCTCTGCCTTCTCAAATAAGTTTGTTGGATACTCTAAAAA
This sequence comes from Cheiracanthium punctorium, assembly GCA_038373885.1. Classification (NCBI taxonomy): domain Eukaryota; kingdom Metazoa; phylum Arthropoda; class Arachnida; order Araneae; family Cheiracanthiidae; genus Cheiracanthium; species Cheiracanthium punctorium. Next base: position 13,866 of record JAWZYV010018309.1, on the reverse strand, counting down.
CAAATCTCTAATTGCCAGTGAAGTGTGCTACCTCACAAAGTAGAAATAACTTGCCAAAGTGTGCAATGTTCAAGTTAATCGCAAAAGGTAAGCTGTATCTTTTAGTTTTATACAAGTTATGCTTATCAATATGGATGTCTGCCCGGTAGCAGAAACCGGGCAGCATGGCAGCGAGTGCAGCAGATCGATTTACAGCTTGCAGATCAATCTAGCAGGTTAAAAAAATATTTGTGTTTCAGTCAGATGCACTTCCCCCCCTTCAGGCTATCACGGTATGGCATCCTCTCTTCTTCAGACAAAAGGTAACAACCACCAATATCACTGCGAACAGTGCTTCACAGGTGTTTAGTCTCCGGAAAGGGGGTGATAGACTGAGGGGAACCGGAGTCGCCACGAATAGAAAACAGAGACACATTCCCACAAAGACTCCGCACCTTGACCATACAAGTGAGGTATTCTAGTAGCGAATATCATTCTGTTTTATGATTCGTTCATGTGTACACTACTGCCGATGTGTATGCAAGTTGTGTAAAATGGCTGCACAGTACGAAAAGGTTGCATGTTTTTATTGCATTGAGCAAGTTTTGGTTGTAGTTTATTCAGGGAACGTTAGGGTCGCAGATAAATTTTGGTTTCTGATCCTGGTGCCGCAGATTGAGACAGAACATTCTTCTATGGGGATGTCTGTTGCAATGCACAAATGCGTTAAAAGAATTTACATATTAGAACACACTTCAATATAAGTACAAATTTACTGTCTGTTTTACTATGCAAGTTTCCTTAATATACATATATTATTGTATTAAAATGGACAGTGATAATATTTAATTAAAAGTAAAATTATTACGTCTTCTTGTTATGTCTGATTATTGTCATTTGGAAACAACAACAACAAAAACCTGTGTCCATTGTGATATCAAGTAGAGTATGCCAGATCGTTAGACACGCGGATATGGACCTGTAAACGGATAACTTGTTTTTATATCTGTAGATACGGATATGAAAATGGATCATGTGTTTCTTATATTCGCAGAAAAAAAATTATAAAAGACTTACAAAAGATAATTAATATCGTAAGACATAGCTTCAATTTACTGATGCGTGTTATACACTGGGATGTACGGTATATATATATATATATATATATATATATATATATATATAATAATATCAGGTTGTAACGAAAGTTTTCTGCCAAATCGAGTCAGCTCATACGGTTCCCAGTGATTGAGCTTGTATGTAAAGTTTATGCGATGAATACCGTGACTAATGGACATGGCACCAGCATCTAATGTCTTAGCTAGCTTTGGAGTGGTTAAATACTGATGTTCCACATGTTCTCGCAGGCAGCCCTAATGAACATGAGTATTCCAGCCCTCTGCTTCTTGAATATCATAGTTCTTGTGTTTAAACTTTCAGTACCAAACCTTCACAGTGTCATATGATACAACAGTAGTACCGAAAGCTGTACACATAATTTGGTGGCATTCTATAGCTGACTTTTTGCACTAGAACCGGAAAGTAAATGAGGGTTCTAATTCGTTATCATAATAGGTTTCAATTTGAGTTACCTTGTACTAATGGTAAAGATTTTTTTCTAACAAATTTCACAACATTGTTCTAAAGTAAGTCTTTCAACTGCTGAAAATCATTTGTCAAAATATGAGCAAACAGTCAATGTGAATTGTTCGTGCAGACATTTGCGGCAGCGGGAAACTTTCATTACTGTTGGCTATTCTAACATATTTTATTAACCAATGCAGAGTTCTAACTGGCACAGTGGAAGACTTAAAAATAATGACAAGATTTCTAGAGCAAATGTTTTATTAAAGATTATCGAATGTTCCACATACAAAGCACACACTTTGATGATTTTATACATTCTGCAGCAACACAAAAAAAATAGATAGTTCGCTCTTTAACATTATGCATAGTCAGCATATATTGGCTTCTACTTTATAAACAATTCATGAAACATATTTGGAGAAAAATTGAAGTACTAAATTACCTGACTGACGGACTACAAAATATCACCTTACCTCGCCCGTCAGCCCTTCACCCGGCCTTGCCGGTACGACGACGATATTGTCAAACGACAATCCAAACAGAACAAGCAAGCATGAGCAATGTTCATTTCCCGCCGTACTTATATTCGATTTCCTAATGCAATAAATTTGCATAACTGAGCTGCCAAACACAGATTTAGATAGAAACAAAAACACCGGATTGTCCCAGAGCCAACACGTCATTTTGACGTACAGACCGGGAGAAAACAGCACTGTAATCGACGCTCTTTGATTAGCCAATAATAACTCTCTTAGTTGGACCGGTTGGACCTGGAGGCATAAACTTGAACTCATAATACAGTTTGGGTTGCTACATTTGACAATTTATCACCAGGCTTAGTGACGTCTTTTGGGGAGAAATTTGGGTGGGTGACTAAAGGCTAGCCAAAATAATGAAAAATAAATGAAAATCTCAGAGCAGAGTTGAAAAGCAGTTCCTGGAAGGGGGTAAATCCTAATCACAGTTACCGGCGAAAACTGCCAAAGCGATCACAGTGATCGCATCACCTCTATCTGAAAGACTCGCTCGTGCTTGTTTACTTTTGAACACGCGTTTTGAGAGTTGGAAAATACGAACGTCGTGAAAGTTTAGGTAAAGCAAGTATTTTTCTTTTAGGAAAACTTAAATGACTTCGTGACTGGCTAACAATTACAACCTAATATGTTATAACTATTTTGTTTGAAATGTACAGCATAAATTATATTTGTTTTTATACAGCCATTTTAAATTTTAGACAAAAATTCATTATAATGCAACTGTCTTCAGTAAGTGAAATATTAGCATGAATATCAGATTTTGTAAAAGTGAGCATAAGTACAAATATATATATATATATATATATATATATATTGAAATATTTTACCATCGGTAAGCAAGAGTGAATATTATCAGGACCCATTCCATTCGAAGCATTTTGCCATACTGGACAAAAATCTTAAATGCATTCTTTGCTAGCAATAATAAACAATATTTTGCAAATTCAATCAAAATTTATTTCTCCTGGATAATAACAAACTGCAAATTTTTTCAGGAAGTAAAAAACAATGTATTTAACACACCAATATTTTTCACAATCACAACCAAACTGTTGCCCCTGAATTTTAGTATCTCGGGGGGAAATTTAGTTACCGGGTGTCCTCGCCAAGCGCCGATGTGTCGCCAAGCTTGGAGTTTGGTCGAAAGTTTGTTTACTTTAGCCTTAGAGTCAGATGTCTGTTGTAACCTGTGTAGATTGAGTTGAGGTGTTGGATGATGCTGTAGTTTGATGAAAAAACGCTCGGTGGGTTCATTAAACGATACCAGGATGTTTGGTAAAGGAATTTTGTGATTGGTTAAGGCCATTTAACTGTAATCGGTAAACCGAGGTTTTAAAAGGAGGAAATTTGAAATCGATGAGTCAGTTCTTGTTTTGTGTTATTGGTGTTTGGTGTGTGGTTAGTATATGTTGGTTATGTGGTTAGTTAGTAAAACAAAGCGTTTTGGTGTTATGTTATTAGCTGATGTGTGTTTTGGATATTTTTGAGGAGTTTCTTTAGATAAAGGTAAGTGTTTTTTTTAAAGAATTTTCGCAATTGCTTAAGGTTTTCAATGTGAATTGTAAATGTGTATAAGTAGGTTATTTAATCCACCGATGTTGTTTTGAGTTGAAAACGGGCCTGTGTTTGCCCAGTTTATTTTAGCTGTATGACTAGGTTGCTTAATCCACTGTTGTTCTTTTAGTTAAAAACGGTTTACTGGTTGCCTAGTTTACATAGCTGTACAACTAGGTTGGTGAATCCACTGAGGTTTTTTTAGTTAAAAACGGACCACTGGTTGCCGAGTTTACATAGCTGTAAAACTAGGTTGCTGAATCCACTGGGGTGTTTTTAGTTAAAAACGGTCCACTGGTTGCATAGTTTACATAGCTGTACAACTAGGTTGCTGAATCCACTGAGGTTTTTTTTAGTTAAAAACGGTCCACTGGTTGCATAGTTTACATAACTGTAGAACTAGATTGCTTAATATTCTGAAATTTTTTTAGTTAAAAGTGGTTTACTGTTTGCTCATTTTGAATTGCCTGTTACTGAATTTGCTGACATTTTTTAGTGTTAAGTATGGATGGTGTATTTTGTTTTATTGTTTTTTTTAGTGGAATATCTGTGCAATTTTAATGTGTTAAAGTGATTTGTATTTCCTGACAGTGCTCAACGTGTTGTATTATTTTATCGTATTCTAAAATGGTGTTTCACACGTGAAAAAATTGGCGACAAAAAAAAAGCGCCAAGTAGCGGGTGTTGGCGAGAAAAAAAGTCGCCAAAAATAGGCGACACCCGGTAACTAAATTACTCCCGTATCTTGGAAAAATGTGTAAGTTTTTAGTTTCAGTAACACAGTCAGAATTTTTTTTCAGTGGGGTCCATTAGGATGTAGCCATATGGGGGGGATCGGATTTACCCCCTTCTAGGAACTGCTTTTCAACTCTGCTCAAACTTTGAGATTTTCATTTATTTTTCATTACTTCGGCTAGCCTTTAGTATCACCCACCCAAATTTCTCGCCAAAAGACGTCACTAAGCCTGGTGATAAATTGTCAAATGTAGCAACCCAAACTGTATTACGAGTTCACATTTATGCCTCCAGGTCCAACTAAGAAAGTTATTATTGGCTAATCAGAGAGCGTCGATTACAGTGCTGTTTTTTCGGGAATTAAATCATTTATATTTTCAAAATTGGAGGGAGTAGCATCTGAAGTGCGGGTCAGCCATGTGAAACATGTGCTTTACTATGGTTTATTGAAAACGAGTTAGTGTTGTGATGGTAAAGTAAATGCATTTTAAAGGTACAAAGATTAGAAGTTTTAATTTTTCAAATTAGTGAAAGAGCTTGGGAAAGCTAAGAGTTACAAATAGATATTTTATGTATGAGTTCACATGGAATTATGTTTAAATATGTTGTTATTGTCGACAGTGTTGTGTTTAGAAACAAGATGCCCACCATTTTGTAATCGGGACTTGCATCGAGAAGTTAAAAGGTAAGCTTTTTTTATTTAAGCATTTTAAGTTTGAGTTTTCGAGTTTTGTGGAAAGTGCGGAGTTGCAAAAAGATATTTCATGTGTGAGTATAACGAAGAATTATGTTTAAATATGTTTATGTTACTGTCAATGATTTTGTGATTAAAAACAAGATGGCAGCCATTTTCAAGCCTGAGAGTTGCATTGAAAATTTAAGTGGTAAAGTTTTTTGAATACGCCTTTTACGATAGGAAAATTTATTTGTGCGATGACTTTTTGGAGGTAATAAGGGATATGAATTGGGAGAATTTTAATTATAAGGTTTAGGGAGTTTTATGCTGACTTTTCTGAAGTTTCCTGTTCTGCTGATATTTTTTGTTTGTATTGTTGTTATAAAAAGGTTTTTGTAGGGAAAAATGTGATAATTTTAAAATTAGCAAAATGTAAAAAAAATATATATATATATATAAGCTATGGTAAATGACATGTATATACTTTTATATGCTCTTGGATAATACTATCGTAGTAACTGTGGATAAAAGTGCGATGTTTTTGTGGCTAGAAAAAAGATGGCCACTATTCTAGAACTCGAGAGTTTCATCAAGAGTTTGAAAGATAAATCTTTTACAAAACACTGTACTTGGCAACAGTTTGAACCTCCAATTTTGAAAAACAAATACTGCCAAAAATGGCGGTTAGGCAATACTAAAGCTGTTCCATTACTTCCACAACGAAAATACAAGTGTGTTTCAATCTGGCTACGAACAGAATTGTATATCTGTTTTAATGAATAGTGGGTTGGTTCTATAGAAAGCAGGGATGAGATAGTTTGCTCCACAGACCTTACATCAGTGGTTTGCTCGGTTTGACAAAATGAATAGATCTTCATGCCACATTTACATTTTATTGTCGACTTTATATGTGTGTCATTGCAATTGGACAATCATCATCATTGTTTTTAGCATTTCTCTAAGAGACATTTAAGAAATTAAAACTTGTTGGAATGCTTGTTGTTTTCATTTTTTTAATTAAAAATACATAGAATACATTTATAAATTTGTTTTAATTATTTATGATACTCACACAAAGGGATCCCATTGCCATCTGTCTTCAGCACTTACCTGCAGAGATTTCTTTTACGCTTGCAGCTTGTAAAACTGGGCAGATAACTTCATCTTATTTTACAAGCCGAAAAAGTACAAGTACCTGCTGCTTCAAATGTACAGCAAAATTGTACAAGTACTCATTAGGCATAAAAAATATGAACTGAATAGATCACATTCCTATAAAAAAAACAGATTACAATATTAAAGGAAACTAAAACTGTAAACAAATTGTCACTTCAGGAGTGCAACCAGAAAAATTTTTGGTGGGGAGGGGGGGAGCAGGGGAATATGACATAAATGGTGAATAAATAAACCATGTATCTGCATGACATAAAGCTTATGCTAACCAATCTGATAATTTCAGACAGAGAAGGGGATACAATTTATAAATTCACAGTGCAAAAGAATAGCAACACACTGCATGCAGAACTCAAAAGAAGCCACACATTTCATACTATGTCACATGACACATGCCACCTAAGCAGTGGCGTAGCTATTGGGGCAGGGCCGTAACCAGAGGGGGGGCTATGGGGGCTGAGCCCTGCCTAGCAGGCTTTCAGCCCCCCTAAGATTTTCAAAAAATTTGTGAATTTATAGATAAATACTATTGTTTAGAAATGAATGATTTTTGACAATCGTTAAATTTTACATCATTAAAAATAACAATTGTTTTGGGGGAATTTCATATCACATTTGCTAGACTTCTATATATATATATACAGTTAATTATTTTGCTGCTATTGGTTACGCGTAGCATCGGATCGTGGATTTTTCCGAGAACTCAAAACTGCCACGCAAAGATTTTGAGGGGGGTAAAAACTTAAAAATTTCAACGTGTTCATGTTGGCATTCAAAATAGCGGCGAACATTTTTAACATTTGCTGTGAAGACTGATACTGTAAAAAATTGGAATTCAATTATGTTTTTCAAAAGCAAAATGATCACAGGATTAAGTAATGTGTGTCTCCGTTTCAGTTTTACCTCAGACAAAAAGTTCTAACAGTCCCCAACAGTGCTTGAAATCGTATAGTTGCCACATTCGTCAGATTTAAAAGTAATAAGAAAAACCAACGGGCACTCTTTTAAAATGATCGCTCTGTATAATATTTATATTTTGCATTATCATACATATTTAAAATGAAACATAAATAAAATGGATTTTTCAGTAAATTTTCATTTGAATATTTTTCATGCAATCTCAAAGAAAAATTTATTAACATAATGAATGTATGTGTATACTAAATCTTTAGGGTGAGGAGGGGGGGCAAGTCATGTCTATTACTATAATAAGTAACAGACATGACAAACAAAAACTCACAGAAAATGAATATTTTTTAAATGGAAAAGGCTATATTATACGGACAAAAAGACTTTATACTTATGTAATATATCACTTTGCATTATTTTGTGCTAAACATAAGTGTACAAATTTCAAAGAAAATGTCCGGTAACAGACATGACAAATTTCATCAACTCTGATAATGGAAAAATGCAAAAAAATAAAATAAAATAAAAAATGCATGAATAATACTCCAATAATGTTCGGAAACAAGGTAGTAATGTTACGAATTTTCGGGGCAACCCGCTGCTCTGTGGCTTAAAATGGTTTAAAATTCGTATTCTACGCTTCAAATAGATAAATTTTGCTTTTTGTTGCATCAAAATCGGCCAATTAGAACCGGAGATATGAGGTTTCGGTTTGCCATTGCTTTTCAATGGAGGTTCTAGAAAACTCGAGAAATATTAGTCCTAGAGCTTAGATCTCTTCACTTTTGAGGACTTATTTTTGGCGCCAAATTTGGCGATATTTCGCCAAAAGTCGCCAAGCTTGGTGACTTTTTTGGTCATTTGGCGCGTTTTCCCCAATGGGGCCTGGAAGTTGTTTTTCCTGCATTAAAAACGCATAATAACCTAACATTTCTCTTCTATGACGTAATCAAAATTCACGCTTTATGTAGAACCCTCGAGAAATAGACTTTTCTGGAAACTTCTTGTTCCTTCTGCGTCGGCTATTTATAGAAGCGCGCGTCGCAAAGACAGTTCAGTGTTGATCAAGCTTTGAGAGAGTGAATACGCTTGCTTTGTGAAGGAAGCTGTGTTTCGCGCTGTTTGTGAAGCTTTGAATTTAAGTGCTGTGTGTAAATTATTCATCGCTGAGTCTTGAGAGACTGTTAGTGTTATTTCTCGTATATTTTCGCTGAATTCTTGCCAGTGAAAGTGTTCTATTTTGTGTGAGAAATACAGCATTTGTGAGAGCTTCTGATCTAAGCGAACTGTTAAAAGCACATTACTGCTAGATTGTGCTTGTGAATTGTGTACAGCTGATTGTTCTTCGAAGTTCTAGAAGCAATAAAGTTTGTGTTCCATCCTGACAAGTGACTTTTTTACTTGAACTTTTTACACCAACTGGACTTTAGAACGACGAACCCCAGGAGTAGCAGAGTAATTCCGCAACATTTGGTGTCAGAATCGGGGTTCTAAAGAAGAACTTTAATTTTCCAGTTTATGGTTTTGACTAGACAAAAAAAAATGGAAGAACAACTTCAAAAGCTCATGAATATGATGCAGGAAATGAAAGCCGGACAAGAACTGATGAAGGCGGATTTAGAAAAGAAAATTGAAGCGGGACAAAACGAAATGAAAGCTGCACACGATGAGGTGAAAACCGGACAAGCTGATTTAGAGAAGAAAATTGAGGTCGGATTGGTCGGACTAGAGAAGAAAGTGGAAGATGGACAAAGAAAAATAGAAACCGGATTAGATGAATTAAAAACCGCTCACGAAGAGATGAAAACCGGCTTAGAGGAAGTGGAGAAAAGAGTGTCGCTCCTAGAAGAAAATCAAGAGAAAAACATGAAAGAATTACGTGAAGAATTTAATAATAAAATCGAGGACAAACTGGATTGGAAAGAAAATATAGTTTCGAAAATATGGGAAGAATGTGAAGCTAAAATGGAAGAAAAACTGGACAGCTTGGTAAAGCTGGGAAAGGTACCAGAAAACATCAGGTTGTCGTCACGCCACCCAGCAGTGAAACTAACGCCTTATGACGAAAAGACTCCCTGGGAAGCTTACAAGACCCAATTTTCGATCGTCGCCAGAGCCAATGGTTGGAGCGAGTCCGAGAAAGCTAATCAACTGGCCGCTTCCCTTAGCGGAGATGCAATTAATGTATTGCAAACTATCGGAGAGACGAAGATAGGAGATTTTGGCGCCCTCGCAAGTGCCTTGGAGTTGAAATTCGGAGAGAAGTGCCAGAAAGAATATAGTAGAATCTAACTTAAGTCAAGGATGCAGAGACCTGGCGAGACCCTCCAAGAGCTGGCTTCCAACATAGATAGGCTGTGTCATCTAGCCTATGGCAGTTAACCTGATTATGTTCGAGAAGAAGTTGCAGTGCAACATTTTATTGAAGGCCTCTTGGACTCTGAAATTCAGAAAGCATTGATCTTGGCGGATTATAAAGATCTCAGGTCTGCCCTCGTATTCGCCATGAAGCTAGAGGCAGCTCAGCTGGCCGTAAGAAAAGAGCGGCATAATGTTAGAGCTGTGTCATTCCAGGAGCCTACGGATGGAGAAATGGAGAGATTAGAGAATAAATTAAAGACTCTGGAAAATCTCGTAGTAGTAAAGAAACGACAGTTCATCCCATGCGCAGCCATGTTAATCGTGCGCAGCCATACAAGTGCTTTCCCTAGGCTGAGCGGGGAAGGGGGGGCGTGGTCGGAACGGATGTGGGGAGCGGATGTTGGAAGGATTGATAAGAAATTTTTTTTCCTTTTTTTCAAATAAGGGGACTTGTAATTTTTTTCAGATTGTGACATATTTTTCAAATAAGGGTACTTGTAAAAATTTTTGAGATTGTGATGTATTCTCTAATGAAAATAAGGGACTTTGTTATATTTTAAAATAAGCTATACTTTATGAATTAAACCTGAAATAAAAAATATTTTTATAAAATGAGGACCCACCAGCCACCCGGTAGAATGTCTACCGCCTCATTTCAATAAAAATTTTTACTGTGCCTTTCCCCATCACGCTAGCCTCGCATGAATGGAGACAGGGCGTAGCACAGAGGATGCGTTGTTGTTTTTGTTTCTTTAAATAATAATTAACTATGTGGAGCAAAGAAATGAACAACATCCCCAGCAGGCCTACGAACTTTAATTTTAAGTTAAATAAGTAATTTTACAACAAATATTTTTTTTAACCAAGAGTTTTAATTTTAAGTTAATAATTTATTTTACAACAAATATTTTTTTAATCAAGAGTTAATTAATTTTTATTTTATTTTTTTTAACCATGAGTTTTAATTTTAAGTTAAATAATTTTACAACAAATATTTTTTTTAAATCAAGAGTTAATTAATTTTTATTTTTTAACCAAGTTTTAATTTTAAGTTATATAATTTTACTACAAATATTTGTTTAATCAAATGTTTTTAATTTATCAAGAAAAAAATTTATTCAAGTGTTTTTAATTTATCAAGAAAAAAAAATTTAATCAAGAGTTTTAATTTTTTTTATACCGTATTTTTGTTAAGTAGCCGTTTAACATTAAAGTAGAATATCAATACATTTAATCTACTGTTAGGGAAGTGAGAAAATTACACCATAGAAAGATTTTTACAAATACGGATTTATCGAAACATTTTTTCTTACCAACACATTTTTGATAGATTTTAGACAGCGATTATACTAGCTTATATTTTCTATAGATCAATTAGAGAAAAAAAATTGCATTTTTAGTAATCCTACAAAATATTTTTTTACTGTATATCCCAAGTAGGTAACTTGATTTATAGAATTTCAATACGATACAAGTTAGATTGTTTATGTGCAACACTAATTTCAGTTTGACTATGAAAGCATAATTTTATACATGAATCAACCTTTTTAGAGGTCTTTTATTGATGCACTTAGCATATTTTATAGAAAGGTGAGCATAACTAGCACAAACTTTTAGACTAGATAGTACTATTGTTAGAAAGTTGAACTATTGGAAATAAAAATTGAAGATCCGTTTTAGCACAATTGCATGCACAGTTTTATACCGCATGTACATAAATATCTTTCAATACTTAGATAAAATGTCAGTTTAAATCGCAAAGAGTTATCATTACTTGAACTAAAAAAATACAAGGTTTTTACTTACTTGAATCTAATCTTGCTAAATCTTCTTTACTGTAAAGTACTTCTTACGGTAAAAAAACCCGGTAAATTTCTTGACGGATGCAAAGCAAGCTAGCAGATCAGGAAAATAGAGTAATGATTTAAAATACATTAGCTCTACTCCCCCTCTCAGCTACCTATTTCAGGGTATCATCTTGATTAATTTTTATCCTCATATGCTGAAAATAGACATAACATTAAGAAACTAAATACTAATAAAATAACACATTTGAAGATATTAAACGCTTTAAAAGTAATTTTTTTTCTTCTAACAATTTATCAGATTCACAGTGCTATTTTATGTAGGATAAAATTAGTTAGCAAGCGAAAATTTAATCTTAGTTAGAATTTACTGAAATACAGATACCATGCCTTATTTTCTATTAGGAGAAAGCCCTCAAACCCTAGTTTTCGTATACAAACTGCTTAAAGTACTTCTACCGATAATGCCTATTGCTATTAATTACACTGGATTACCCACTTAAAATTTTGCAAAACACCAAAATACAGAAAAACATACATTAACAGTAACCAAAAAAAAAAAAAAAAAAAAAAAAATTAGCGTTGATATGCTGTGTTTATTTATTTTAAAAATGCATATCATGGTTTTAAAAAATTTAGCGTTGATACGCTTTGTTTATTTATTTAAAAATGGATTGATATATTTTTTCTACTTTTAAAAAATGTGTTTATGGTTTTAAAAAATTTAGCGTTGATACGCTGTGTTTATTTATTTAAAAATGGGTTGATATATTTTTTCTAAGTTGGTTACTTTTAAAAAATGTGTTTATGGTTTTAAAAAATTTAGCGTTGATACGCTTTATTTATTTAAAAATGGATTGATATATTTTTTCTAAGTTGGTTACTTTTAAAAAATGTGTTTATGGTTTTAAAAAATTTAGCGTTGATACGCTGTGTTTATTTATTTAAAAATGGATTGATATATTTTTTCTAAGTTGATTACTTTTAAAAATGCATATCATGGTTTTAAAAAATTTTTGGTGTTGATAGGATTGGGTTTTTATTGAATATACTCTACGGTATGATTTTTCTAGAGTTATGATTGTTTTTTTACTGTGTATTTTATGTTAAAAAGTATGGTAAGTCTATATTACGAGTGTTAAGTCTAAGGTACGAAATAGGTTACTTGTATTTATTTACTAGAGTACAATCCATACATAGGTTAGGGTATTTTTATAGTAGGTTTATTGTATGTGGGTTTAAATAAGTATTCTAAAGTCGCATTTTTTGGATCTTTTATAGATCTGCGACCAGTGTGGAAAATCCTTCACTCTAAAGAAAAATTTAACTCAACATATGAAGATCCATGCTGGGATTAAACCCTTTACTTGTGAAGTTTGCCAGAAAAGCTTTGCCTGAAAATATGATTTAAATCGGCATTTACAAATACACTCTAGAGGATTTAGGTGTAGCGAGTGCCCCCTCCAATTTTCGCTAAAAACTGAACTCCAGGAGCATGTCCGTGTATCACATAAGAAAAGAAAGGCAGGCCCATCCACTTTCAATTCAAAGCGGGCGAAGAAACAAAAAATTTTGGATGTTTTCTCATCCTACGAGATAGAGCCTAGCGAAGAGAATGAAGCGGATTTAAAACTGTTTTTCGAGGAAGCTTCGCCTAAAGTAAATCAGTATTTGCAAGAGGAACTAGAAGATAATCCAATCAAGCGGTGCGCGGTATTAAAAGTGCAGATGTCGCACATAAGCCAAGAGGTTGAGGAAGATATAATCACATGTCATTTCCGGTCCAAATGCCTAATTGAGCTTGCACCCTTTACAATCGAAAAGCATATCGAAGAGGCTCAGGAAAAAATCGAGAAGTCTTTTGAAGAGTTCACACAGAGAGGTTCAGGTTGGGTGTTGCACAAAATTTTAAAATTAGAACTTTGTTGTGCAGTCTACCATCCTTTAGCGGCTAGCAGTTACATCCCCCTCCCCCCTAAACTTGCAGCTAAGAAGGCAGTAATATTAATATCAAAAATGAAGATAACAAGTGTTTACTTGCTCATATGATGAATATTCACTGGAAGGATTATCCTGAACGAATGTATCGTTATGAAGCCTTCGAAGAGGAAATCAAGATGGGGGATATTCAGTATCCGGTACCCATATCTAAAATACCTATAATAGAAAATCTGAACAACTTAAGAATTAATGTGTTTGGATATGAGAATGAAGTGTTTCCATTGTTTATTTCAAACCGAGAAGATGAAGACTGTATCAATTTATTGCTCATTGCCAATGAAGAGACACAGCATTATTGTCTAATTAGAAGTTTTTCAAGATTATTGGGCGATCTCACAAAACATGATGATCGCATGTATTATTGTTATCGATGTATGCATCGATTTATGGAAGAGAGAAATTTAAAGGAACATACACCATTATGTAACATGCACGCGCCTCAGAAAATATACATGCCCACAGAAGAAGACAAATCATTATATTTTAAAAAACAGCAGTATCAACTCGAACTACCCTATATCGTTTATGCAGATTTTGAGTCATTAATCGC
>JAWZYV010018308.1:0-29126 GCA_038373885.1 Cheiracanthium punctorium | reverse complement strand
GCAAAGCGCCGCTTAGCGAACATTTTCTGAACTGAAAAGAAAAAATACAAACTTAAGCACATCTCATGTACTGTCCATGTGCAAATTTGGAGGCGATCTTTTCATCCTTTTCAGCAGTGGACTGCTGTTTACAGGGGAAGTTTAATTATAAGCATTGTGCAGAGAGTATCACTTGAAAAATATGTGCATTCAGTATATGCGATTTCTCTCATAGTAATCCCAGAAATAATGTAATTTTATACTCTCTACCCATGGAGTTTCTCCGATATTTTTAATTTGCTCCGGAAATCCAATGATAACAAAAAACTCCGATTATTCTGTCTTCAAAATTTATTTACATAGGCAGGTAGAAATTTTCAGTCTTCATCCTTCTTTTATGACAATCTTTTACTGAGCATGCCTTTATTGAAGTCTCCAATACCTAATGATTAAAAATAAACCTTTATTTTGATAATTTTTTAATTGAATGCAGGTATTTAAATTCATTTATGATTTTCTGCAAGTTTCAATTGATTTTTAAAGTTAGTCTACATAAAATATGTACATTTAAAAGTGTTTGTGAAATATATGAAAATTATAACATGGCTGCTCGTGCAGACAGCCATGTTGTAACATGGTATTTTACTTGTTTAAAATAGTTGTTTTAGTCAGTACTACACTATTGTGTATGATTGTGTCACTCCATTCATAAAGCACTTTGACTAATCTTTTTTTGTGTGTGTGTATGTCAGAATGTCGAAATCAAGAGAAAAAAAGTAAAATTGTCCTAAAATTTGGAAACTGATGTTTGAAATGATTTTTTTTAATGAATTTGCCCCCTTTCCCATTTTTCCCCCCTTATGGTGCCATATGAATTTTTGTACTGTGAAAGAATGCTCGTATATTTTAGGAGCTAAACAATTAAACAGATCTATTTTTGTTTTTTAACTGGTAGTTTTTAAAAAATATTATTTTTGATTAAAGAAATTTGATGCGTACAGGGGCGTAGCCAGAAATTTTTCATGGGGGGGGGGTTACGACTACAACAACTCATATATATGCATACGTGGGTGTGATAATGTAGTGAAGAATATACATTTTGTATGGCAAAAAATTCCTCATGGGGGGGGGGTTATGACCCCCATAACCCCCCCCTTGGCTACGCCCCTGGATGCGTAATCTGAAAAATTCTGTTTCATACCTGTATAGAACTACAAAAGAAAGCATGGTAATTTCATTATAAATATTTAAAAGAGATTTACTTTTTATTTTATCAATCTCTAAAAGTTATTCAACTTAAAATAAAATTAAAAATTGCTTAATGTAAATTAATATTAAATTATTAAAACAGAAAAAAGGCATTAAACCTATGTTAGGAAAAAATTAACTCATTCTTAAATAAATAAAAAAAGTATGCATTTCTTTGTGAAGATAATCTGCAATTATAGATACATTAATAAATATGTCATGGTTAAAATGTATTCGCTTCTGGCAGTAATGCACACATAAAAAGAATATTTTAACTTTTTACATTTTAAGTTACATTTTTTATATACATATATGTAAAGATATTTAGTTCTTGTAAATTATAAGTCAATTAATAAAAAATACTTTAATGATGTGTGAAACATGCGTGCAATTTATTGCTCTGATGTCATTATATTAAAAAAAATGAAAAAACACACTTTATAACTAAATACATGTTTAGTGCCGGATATCTGATCGGGGAACCAAAGGAGCTTCGGATATCCAATATCCGGCAAAATCAGTATCTGTTACATCCCTAAAGTTTAACACAGAATATAAAACTTACCACTGAGAAATGGAAAGTAAACACCCAAAATTAGGGTATTTACCCCTGATTTTGGATGTTCACTTGAGGTAGAAGTAAATACCTTACCTACTGGGCATTTACCCAAACCACATCTCTAGTGAGAAATTCTCACCCATTATTTTCTGTAATGATAACCCTGTGGGATAAACTTCTGAGGGGAATAGATTACAAAAACAAGAATCAGATACACAATGAAAGACTAAGGAGCTGATTAATTTATGAAAACAAATACAATCAAATTTTTCCTAAAAATCTGCAGAACAATTACTGATTTTACACTATTCTTTAACACTTTTTAAAAAATTACAGAAGTGCATATTCATTACTCAAAGAGTTAAATGTAACTGATCACACAGATTTCTTGTATTAGTTAAAATAACTAATTAATGCAAGAAATTGGACAGTTAATTAAAATTAAGGATATGAATTCGTTAGTTTTAAAGTACAAATATACTTAGTAAAAAGTAAAAATACAGATACTGCTGCTTTCAAATGCACAGCAGAATTGTATGAGCACTCATTAGCTATTTAAAAATAGAATGAACATACAATATATTTACAAACTTGATTTAATGAATTATCATGCACATACTTTAGCATGCAGTGATCATGGTTTATATCTTAGTCCGGCACTTTCCTATAGGAAGGAATACCCTCTCTCGTAGCTTGTTCACTTGTGCAGATGTTCGGTGTAGCCACAGCATCTATATTTCAGTAAACTTTCAGCATCTGACCCTATTTTACTAGCCAAAAAAGTACAAATACAGATACTGCTGCTTTCAAATGCACAGCAGAATTGTATGAGCACTCATTAGGCATTTAAAAAATAGAACAAAATTAATAACAAATAAAATTTGATGCATAACCAAGTACATTAAGTTAGAACTATATAACATATCTTTCAATAAAACCTTTGGAAATCTGTGCAGTTTATAAATAAAACATATAAACCATTTAATACATAATTAGAAAATGAAGATCTTCTAATTGCCAAAGTAGATAAATATTCATACAATCTTTATAAGTGTGTGCATTTATGTTTTAAAGATGAAACTGAAAAAAAAAGTTAATTAAAAGCGAAAATCATTATAAGAATGCTGATACTCTAAAATATATTAATTAACTAGCGTCAGAATCAATAAATGAAGGCAGATTTACCATGCACATTTATTTGTAAAATTTGCAAATTTCACATAAAAGGAAATTAAAAAATGGCAATCTGGAAAATAACCTGTTAAAACAAAGCTACTCTCACTGCTCAACATAATGGGGAGGCTCTCAATTCCTTTCATTAAGCATTTACAAACATTAACATATACAGTGAAACCTCCTGTAAGTAAGGGACATTACCAAGGTGTTGTTTATCAAATCAACAGTACATAAAACTTATGCAAACACAGTGTGATAAAATTATATTTCACGCACGTTCTAGAAGCTGTTTTCAGATCGGAACTTAACTGATTTAACATCTTTTAAATAAAGTAGATAGCTGTTAGTGCTAAATACAAATCATGAAACTGGTATTTTCGATAATCTAACATCAGAGTTTTTTACCTTTTTAACACAATCGGATATTAAATACGTAATGACTAACAAGATAATAGGAAGCGTACATATTTCTTTTAATTTTGTAATCAGTTGAGTCAGCTAGTTTTTAACAAGGAAGTTCGTTCACACGAAACATTAATTGCGTTTAGAACATTATTTACGTTACATTAGCTACGAAACTTTTTAACTTGTAAAATAATGACAAAATAAATCTTTTACATACTTCTCGGAATAAAATCACTTTTTTTTAAATGCTTTCCACAAACAACCATCCGATTGGATACAGGTTTACCAATTCTCAGCACATGTATCCACTGTTTTCTACGTTTCGTCGTGGTTGCTTCAGATGCATTGTCATCAGATTTTCTAACAACTGGAAATTTATGAAATCTGGGTGGAGGAACATCATTTCCTTTTGAATTGCATTGAGGAGCACAACAATTCACCTTATTCACCATCGTGATAAATTTCAAGAAGTAAAATCTCCAAAAAAATACCTCAGAAAACTTCAATCCTCACTACACGTTTGCAATGGGAAAGAATGAAAATTGACTTGAACCCCCGTAATAAAGGAGTTAGCAGTTACACCGCTAGATGGCGCATTCAAGTTCTGAGATCGCCAATATCGGAGGGTTGACTCGGATTCGTAAACATGGCGGATTCGAGGATAGTTTTTATATATTTGAAAAATCTCGAAAATTTGCAAATACTTGAATATTTTGTGCTTTGAGAGATGGAAACTGCTTAGGAAACCACCCAGCAAACTATAAAAGTAGCCAAAAGTGAAAAGAAATCGTTGTACAATGGCTTCAAAAACTCTGTAGAATGACTATATTTTTTTTTTCTGTAGAGACGGCGCCATCTATCGGATTTATCTTGGTTTGCTTGTTTGACGTTACTTTGTCCAATCCCTCTTTTTTTCTGATTTAATGCTTATTTTTTTATTTAATTATTTTTTATGTTGAAAATAAATAAGTAAATTATGATCTTTCCTATTTATTTTCTTTACTCTATTTATTCCACAGAAGACGGGCAATTTGGGCAGAGCACTGTTGATCTACTTTTTTTTTTTTTTTTTTTTTAAGAAGAGACGGGAGAAAAATATTTTTAGGTGTAAAAGATTGAAAAAAATAATAAAAATCTTCTTAAGAGGTTAAAAATTTTTGCTTAGTATTTGTCTGCTATAAAAAACGTGAAAATTCCTAAATTTGAAAAGAGTATAACCAACATGAAATTTTATTCATAAAAAATATTGGATGTAATTTTGTATTAAATGCTTAATCATATTTTTTTTAACAATAAAGGTAAATTAATTTTCAAATTTTAATGCGCATTTTGCATAAAAACAAATTAAATATCATAAAGGAAGTGTGTGTGGTGGGAGCTGGGTTCGATCTCACGAACATTAAACCAGTTCACCCCCTTCATGGAATCATTACTCTGACCAATCACAGACGTACTTTCAAAGCTGGGTGAGACAACTCCAGAGTCATGTAACCAAGGGTGGAAATAAGTTGGTGAATACAGTTTCCGAGTTGTCTCCGAGACAAACCGGCAATGCAAGTTTCCCAACTCTCGGTTCATGGCGGGCTACTCACAGTTTGGTGAATACGGCCCTAGGGGAGTGACGCTGGCCTCCGTCTACGTCGCCCCATAGTAAAAAGGCCAATACTTCGGGCCTTTGCAGTAACGAATGCCTTTAAGGCAAGTGCCCGTCCTAGAAAAAAAAAAAAAAAAAGAAGAGAGAAGAATGAAAATGTGAGATCAAATGTATATGAGGAAAAAAAAAAAAACTTTATGAACTGTTTATTACTTTATTTACTTTTAGTCTGTAAAATGTGTGGAAGATTTTCCCTATAATTTCGTTGCCTATTAGAGTACTAGAATTCAAGTAAAGCCCGTTGTGAAGACAATTACAAAACAAAAGAAACAAGACACATTCGGCAAAACTATGTTTACACTTATTATATTTAATCTTCGCTTACTTAAAATAAATAACCTCATATTCAATTTTTATTATGTACCGAAATTGAATTTTTATATTCTGGAAATGTGTCGAAACTTTTCACATTCGAACAATTTCGTTTTGCTCTAAACAGCCCCCTTTATATCAATGCTTCATGCAGAGGATCATGCATTTTATTTGTAAAAAACAATTAAACTGGATAATCTTGAAAAACTATTATAAACGAATCGGAATTGCAATTTTCCCTTCAAAGCCTGATAACCGTGACTTTAATATGACGTCAATGTCAATGGCGATAGCTAATTTTGTCAAGCAATAAAATAACGTTTTTTACTTTTGGAAATAAAACGGAGCTGAAAATAGCGAAAAATCGCTTAAAAGAAGGGGGCGCTTTCGCTGTATTTTACGGTAAATGATATGCAATAATTGGGAAAGTACCGTCCCTTGCGGCACACCCTTACAAGAAGCCACTGGCGTGGAACAAACACCTCGCCAGCTAACTTTGATGTACGTCCTCCAAAAAAGTATTCGAGTAAGAGATAAATTTCTTAATTTAGATTTGCGAATGAGTTTTTAAAAAGCGCACAACATGACAGAAATAAAAGTTATAATTATACATAGCCTAATTCATATTCTATGATAAATAATTTTTAATATACGAAATATCGAGTACTTTTTTACCAGACGTTAAGCCAGTTGAATATTCACCTTACTATAATGCCCCCAATGTCGATTATGGCCATTTTATACACAAGGGCATCTCTCCACACTGAATCATAAGCTCAATTAATGTCCGGTTTGACTGCCAGGACACACTCCCCGTTATCCCTGATATCCTTCCAGAGCACCCGAATGGCCCTGGTACATACAGTCCCTGTTAGTCAAGAACCCAAAGTGATGAGGGTGGAATATATTCCTACCTACACGGCTACACATTAGGGTGCAGTGAAAAAAAAACTTTTTTTTTAAATTTCAAAATCCAATAGCGACCAAAAGCTGTGTTTTGCATCGAAAAAGAAAAATGCAGATTTTCAAAATTTTTGAAATATATCTTGAGGGTCCACTATTGCACCAAAGTATCACAAAAATTCGAAAAATTGAGTATTTTAGCTTATTTATAAGATAAAAATAAATATGTTTTTTAAAATCAAATTTCGATAAAAATTTGGGTCAAATGTTGTTTAATGGCCGTGCAAAATTTTAGAAAATATCCTGGGGGTCATATGCAGGGAACAGTGAAGTACAAACAGAGGGGAATAATCTCTTTTCATTGTAAATAATTGCTTACCTGAAAATGGTTTAATTGTTTGACAAAGTACTACATATAAAAAGAAGAAGAAAAAGTGAACGTTTAAAAGTTATTTATAACGGCACATTTTTTTACGGCATAGCATTTTGAAATTTTTTTAATGGCATGGTATTTTGAAAATGTCAAAAATCGCGATTGTAATTCCATTCCATTGATTTCCTTCAATTCATCATTCCCGATTTCTGAAATAAGCTGTAGTGAAGTAACTTGGATATTAGGGCATTTCCAATCAATCAGATCAATGTAATCTTGCGCTTTGAAATTCAGCGCTGGAACATTGAAATCTCACTTACATTTTGGATTTCGGGTTGTTCTCAGGCTTTCAGAATTCAATGACCTGCCAACTCTTGGATGTGTGTTATCTTGTCTGACAGAATAGACAAAAGAATGTTTTCAGAGTGGGCGAAGAACCCATTTCGCTGAATAACAGGATCTATCACTGACATAAGTTCTTCGCTAAAATATCGGGACAGCTTGACCATACGTCATAAGTGGATAGCTTCATCCTTGCATGATGGAGATGCCTTTATCATAAACCAAACTGGACAATGTAATTTGGCAATGTAGGATGTTAATGCCATTAGATTAGGTGAAGGATTTGGTTCAAAATTCGGTTAGCCGTGGTTAACCACCTCGAGTGGGACAATTTCGCGGGATTTCTGTAAGCTAAATTTTCAAAACATTGCCCTGTAGTAACAGCTTGACTTATTTCAAACAGATACTTCTGATCAGTGCTTAAATTTTTAGAAGGAACCTCTGATATCTCTGACGGGATAGGAACAAACTTAACAACAGGCAGTTGTTCACAATTTTTCCGTTTTTCCCGACCGTACTTGAAAAACCTCGTAGTCCAACAGTAAGCCCATCTAAATGTTCTATAAAGTGACTGAGCGGCAGCTCATTTGCATGGGACAGGCAAATTAGCCATTGCAGTGGCTTTCGAAGCTCTCTTTCTATCAGTTTGGTGACACCAGCATTACGTCCGGTGTTGGCGACTGTTGCTATCACAGCCAACAGCAAGTAACGTGTCGTTGCTAACGTTTTTATTTATAAGATGATTCATAATGGTGTCTTTAATCGCTGCTGCGGTCCCACTTGCAAGAGAAACGTGACCCAAGTAATGCCATGAGGCTGATTTACTAGAGACACATGCTCTTCCATAATTGTTTCTCGATGATAGACTTCTCTCTCTTCTCCATAGAAAGTGTAGAATATTTTCTACCATCGGAAAAAATACCCCAGATATTATACTTTCTTCATTCTTGTCTTGCAGATTTTTGCGGGTTTTCCGTCTTCTCATGTAACTTTGTTTGCATCGATCAAATTTGGCATCATATCCTCAGATATTATACCCACGTCTTTCAATACCTCTGAAGCAATCATTGCTGCTGACCTGTCAGAAACCGCATACCGATCACAAACCTTTGAAAATGTAGGAAAGCTAACTCGTATTTGCGAAATGCTGTTTTTTTTTCCCTGGTAGATATAATCAGGATCAGTTAATTTATGAAAGTTATTGTCCGAAATTTCGTCTTCATCAAAATTTTCCGCTGAATACTTATAATCTTATACTTATTATGTTTGACATTTTTTCAAGACGACTTGCTTCCAAAGATCTTTTTTCATTTTTCCGCATCATTCTTAAAGTTTCAGTCTTATTAAAACTGCCAATAATAATTTTTCGTTCGCCCCGCTGGTCCTTTAGAAAAGCTTCATGAGAACGTTCGCATTTGCACTTATCAAATTCACATTTGCAAGCAGCAAAATCAAACAACTTTTTACACTCAGCTAAAAGAACTATTAACTTTTTGCTGGGCAATCTCGCTCTGTTTTCTATTACTGCTAAATCATTTCTTAAGGTTTTGATATTTACTGCGAAATGATCGAATCATTTGAAGAATTCTTTCTCTAGAAAAAATTAGAATTAAGGCACGATTCCAAATTAATTCTAATCTGTCTGCCATGGTTACAGAAATTTTGCTGACTGTAAGCTCCTTAGAATTCTTATCAAGTTTCAAGTTATTCTGTACAAACAAATGAAACCGCATAATTTCTTCGTATGGGGCAACATATTATAACTTAACTACTTTGGTTTTCCAAGAATCGGGTCTTAAACATCACCTCTAGTTTTCACATTCAAATTCATGCTGAAATGCAATATCAAAGCAGGGATAAAATGTGTTACCTTCTAAATAAATTCACTTTTAGCTGAACAGCTTTTAATGTTTTGCGATAGAATTCTCAAATATACAAAACGAGTTGAGAGACGATCTCACAGCAATCATTTCCTTTCTAAAGTAAATACATTGCGCGGCGAAAAATACCACCAGCATTACCTGATTATGATTAAAAAGGAAATTTTCCTTCTATTTGTTCTCTGTAGGGGACCCTCAATATATATTTTAATACTTTATTTAAGTATAGTTGTTTGTAAATGAACAATATTGAAACGTTTTTGTTTAAATCAAATTTTTAAACAAAAATTTTTGTTTAAAAATTTGATTTTTTTTTCTTTTTTGTACTTTTTTGTTCGCTTTAGTGGACCCTCAAGATATTTCCCGGAAATTCTAAAATTTTGTACAGTCATTGAATAGCATGTAATCCAAGTATTTTTTGCTATTGTATATTATAAATCATATTTTTTTTTTTTTTGTATTTTGTAATTACATATTAAAATACTCTTTTCGAATTTTGGTGCCATTTTGGTGCAATAGTGGACCCTCAAGTATATTTCAAAAATTTTGAAATTCTGTATTTTTCTTTTCCAATATAAAACGCAACTTTTCGTCAATATTGGATTTTGAAATAAAAAAGAAAGTTTTTTTCACTGCACCCTACTACACAATGTTCAGCAACCTATCCAGGAGCATCCGTTCCATTATTTTACAGCAAGACGCGGTGAAAGAAATGGGACGGTAAGAGGAGACCCAACGCCTTCGGTCAACTGCTCTTACAAATGGAAAGGATAAGTGCTGATTTCCAACCTTGAGAGACGCTCTCAGTAGGTAGCAACTCATTGAAGGTCGCAAGGAGTTTCTCTCTGCTCGCAGGAGTAAAAGCTACTTTTGCACGAAATCTATGTAGTGCCAGGGTAAATGCATTTGGCCTTACCGATAGCCCTGTTGAGTTCCGCAGGGGTAAATTCTCTATTCCAGTCACCTGAGGAACTCAGATCACACGGATAACCTTCCAACGTGTTATCGCAGCCAAAGTATATTGCAAAGATGTCAGCCTGTACCTCTCTGTCTGAATAAGTATCTGCGGTGGTGCATACTCCCCTGGAACAAACCCCTTGGTTTGCGAATCCGCACTGTAACGGTAACTGGCTAGTGCACAACCTCTCACACCCAGGTATTAAAGCTACTACAAAGCTCATGACCAATAGGTTTATCTGGACGTCGATAAATAAAGATGTACGGCTTTTGGCTAAAACATGCATCCCATGCCAAAGGTCCAAAATTCATAGGCATACGGTTAGTCCAGTCACCAACATACAGGTACCTTTTGGCCGAGCTGGATTGCGCCTCATTCTACCACCCATAAGTCCCTGGGTTCAAAACCAACTCTTGCCGCACACTTGCGGTGGTGCATACTCCCCTGAAACAAACCCCTTGGTTTGCGAATCCGCACTGTAACGGCAACTGGCTAGTGCACAACTCAGCCGGTTTCCCCGGACTGGACTCCCAACGTGGTTCTCACTCAGTACGCCTGTAGACCTCGCACTCGCTTGTATGTTGTGATTTTCCCCTGTTTCGCTGCCGCATGTTCGGCATATTTGGCATACCTATTTTTCCTTTGTGTATTTGTAGCGTAATTCTAAAGGCTAATTAAATATTGTTTTTGTTTACAAGGTGCAATTATTTGGATGAGAATCGGGAATGGAATCCCGAATTGGTGACCCGGACGTGATCCCGGGTGACCCGGTCCCTGACGGCCGATTTGAGCATATCCATATTGACCTAGTAGGGCCCTTACCAACCTCCGAAAATTATCAGTATTTGTTAACGATGATAGACAGGTTTACTCGTTGGGTCGAGGCTTTTCCTTTGCGCGACATTACCGCGGACACTGTCGCAAAAGTTTTTTTCTCACAATGGATTGCACGATTCGGAATACCGAGGGTCGTAACGACGGACCAAGGTCGTCAGTTTGAGTCCAATTTATTTCAATCTTTGGCTAAATTACTAGGTATTAAACATATTCACACAACCTCGTTCCACCCACAGAGTAATGGGCTTATAGAGAACGCCCATAGGCCAATAAAGGCTGCGTTAAAGGCTTGTCTGAACGAAAATTGGACAGTAAATCTTCCAACTGTCCTTCTCGGGTTAAGATCAGTACTCAGAGAAGAACTTGGCGCGTCCACAGCTGAGCTTGTTTATGGAACAACACTGCGGCTGCCGGGAGAATTTTTTGCCGCCATCAAAGAGGACAGAAATCTTGCTGGACTGTTGCAGCAGCTGCGTAAAGCTATGAGCACCCTAGGACCACGGGCCACCAGCAATCATGGAACAACCAAAACCTTTGTGCCCCAAGCACTACGTTCCTGTACACATGTGTTTGTCAGGCAGGACCACGTAAAACCACCTCTCACACCGCCGTATGACGGACCATTCAAGGTCCTGGAGCTCTACCACCATAGTATCGGACAGCTTTCGCTAGCGAATATATCGAGCCTTCTCTTCTCATGACGTCACAATCCGAGAAATATCCGATATGCCCTACTACGATCCTATCGTGTTTGTTTCACTGTCGAATTGACTATCGGAAATAATAGGGCTGTAGCATGTTTACTAACACGACGTCACGTAGATCAAGCCTATTGGTTACCTTCCAGTTTTGCCTACCAGACAACTTGTAAAACAAGCCTGCTTATTGGTTAGCCTGCCTTGTTTTGCCTACCAGTGACGTCACAAGCTACAGCCCTATGCTGTTTTTTCCCGACACGTAGGAGGAAGGCGAAAACTTACATTCCGGTATCGGGGAGTACGAGATGGATGGGTTTTTATTGTGTGGATCGTGGAGTGTCAACTACTTCCACAAAAGGACCCCTCTCCATAGCACGGTGGGTCTGTCAAAATCGGGCTTCCACTCGTGATGGATGTCTCCGGAGTCTTCGAAAATTCTGAAGACAATGCCTTCGTATAAGAAAGAGGGGAGAAATCCCAGTATTTTGATTGGTTGATCGCCCTGAGTGTCGGATAGACCTCTAGCAAGCACAAAAATACTCGCTTGTTTTATTCGACATTCATCGTGGTAGCACCAAAAGGAAAGTCGCGGCTATTTATCCGAAGTATCTGACTATCCGACAGCGAGAAATATCCCTCACGGATATTCTACGATACCATGGTGGTAGAGTCCCTGGAACGAACGGACAAAGTCTACAGAGTGCTCGTGAGAGATAGAGAGCGGGTGATTTCTATCGACAGGCTGAAGCCAGCCTTCCTCCTAGAGACTGAGAACAGTTCAACGAAACCTGAAGTGGTACCGGAAGCAGTGAGAAATGACGCTACGCCAAAGGTAAAGGGCGACACATCATCACCTGAGGCAGGAAAAATGACGCCGTCGGGAAGAAAAGTAAAGTTCCCGGTCCGTTTCATGACTTAACGTTGCCACTGGAAGGGGGTACTGCGGTGGTGCATACGCCCCTGGAACAAACCCCTTGGTTTGCGAATTCGCACTGTAACGGCAACTGGCTAGTGCACAACTCAACCGGTTTCCCCGGACTGGAGTCCCAACGTGGCTCTCAGTACGCATGTAGACCTCGCACTCGCCTGTATGTTGCGATTTTCCCCTGTTTCGCTGCCGCATGTTCGGCATATTTGGCATACCTATTTTTCCTTTGTGTATTTGTAGCGTAATTCTAAAGGCTAATTAAATATTGTTTTTGTTTACAAGGTGTAATTGGATGAGAATCGGGAATGAAATCCCGAATATCCCTCTCATGTTCCATAATAGAGCATTACGTGACGTATCTCTGACGTCAGCTGAGTGACAGCTTCGCGCATCGTTCTGCGCATGCTATTCCTTTACCTAAATGTATTATTTAGCAATCTCAGTAATCCGTATAAACTACGTGTAATCTGAGAAGGTTCATTGGGTTTTCGGATTACGAACGCAGCCCCACTGTGAAGAATGTAAACAAACTGCAGAATAGCAAGCAACAGGCGTTTCAGTTTAGAGGTTTAGACAGCAATCCACGACTGTGCACGAACAGGGCCGCCCCTTACGGTTGTGCAGGTTGTGCGTCGCACAAGGGCGCCTCGGTGCTAGGGGCGCCAAACCGAGGCAAGACTGACAAGAAATTTTGTATATGAAGCTAATATTGTTAAGGTGCAATTTTAGTGATTCTATTTTCATATTATATCAGCTAAAGTTGGACTTTAAGTCCTAAAAAGAATTATTTTTAGCTGAGCCGTAACTAGAGGTTTGGCGGGACTCAGGGGCGGCCCGACACGGTAAGCATAGTATCGGGGCGCCATATTCGAATCGACGTCATTTCGAACTCAAAAACAGGAGAAGAACGTGATCAAGAGCGTAAAAAGTTGTTTAGAAAGAAATAGATTGTTTATTGCTGTCTAACAGATTTTTATTTTTTTTCTGGACCTTTTTTACTTTTGCAGGGGGTCGACACGTACCCTAGGGCCACCCCTGGCGGGATTGGTCCCCGTCAGGGCGTAGGCAGAAAATTGAACACAATATCAGCTGGATCACAAAAAGTGTAGGTAGAGTTTCACTCTTTCATGTTTTATTTCATTTTTTTTTTTCAAAATAGAGCATCTATAAGAAGAATAGGTAGGATTTTGTTAAGTACAATAACTATGAGGGAAGGAAAATTTATTAATAAAGTTGTTCAAGAAGTAGTGGAAGGTGGCGCAATTCGGAGTGTTCTGCCAGGGGTGCAAAACCATCTTCTACTCTCCTGGTTTTTATCCCTGAAAAAGATTGTTTTCTATATACTCTCGACCAGTGTCGCAACTGGAGATTGCGTCACCCGGGACAAACCTCAATTTTGGGCCCTCTTCTTACAATTTTCGTGCTCACAGCGTCCGGGCCATGTGCCCCGTTTGCCATACTTGGATTTGAATACCATCCTTCTTGGAAAATATTCTGCCGAAGCCCATGGGTTCCGAACATGAATTATTTTATTTTAATTATTTGAAATGAAGTACTGCAACATTTTTTTTTTCTAGTGAAAAAAAAAAGAAGCAAAATGTGCGAACTGAAAAGAACACTTTACAAAGAACAGGCCTAGAAGGTGCAAACCTGTTAGAGATATAAGTTCATGTATGAAGACAAGGCACATTCAAAAATTTACAGACTAATTTTTTCCATGGAACTTCCCAGTCTACCTACCTCAAATTATTGCAAAGCTGATTTCATACAGACATACCTAAATTCACTGAACATCAATATTTTAGATTTAAGGGGCCAAGCCTATGACAACGGCGCAAATACGGCATAAATCCACGGGCTTTTTTTATTCCATGCGCTGCCCATACATTAAACCTAGTAATTAACGATGCAGCAAAAGTAACATTTGAAACAGTAAACTTTTTTAGCGTAATACAAGAACTGTATGATTATTTTTCAAGTTCTGTTAAACGACGGGCTATAATCAAAACATATGTTAGAAATGTAAATTTAAAGCCATTGTCCACAATTAGATGGAAAAGTAGAATAATAGCAATTAAACCTCTTAAGAATAGCCTCAAAGAAATTTACCAAGCTCTTTTAGAGACAACAGAAGATAATTCCAAAGACATCGAAACTAGGGTACAAGCAGATAATTTAATAACGAAATTATTTTCATTTAAATTCATTTGTTGAATTAACATATGGTACGAAATTTTAAGCCATATTAATGTAATAAGCAAGATGGTGCAAAATCCCACATATTGCATTCGAACCGTAATACAAAATCTTGATTCTATTTTACAGTATTTCAAAGAGCAACGGAGTGATGAAATGTTTGAAAATTACATATCGTCTTCAATGGAAATAGCAACTGACCTAGATGTTGAAAGCTCTTTTCCCGATATTCGAAGAAGAAATAGGAAAAGAATGTTTGAATATGAAGCCCCAGATGAAGCTATTAACGATGGAAAAGAAAATTTTAAAGTTAATTTCTTTTTCACAATTTTAGATACATCAAGTATAGAAAGATTCCTATTTATCAAAGAACACAATGCCGATTTTAAACTCATTCACAATATAAATAATCTAAAAGAATTTGACGATTAAGATTTATTAAATATGTGTCAGGGTTTGCATCTGTGACAAAAAAAAAAAAAAAAAAAAAAAAATTCTGAAAGCGATATTGATTGGAAAACCTTGTTTGAAGAACTGAAATTGCTTCAACGATTTATTAAAGACAATATGACTCCAACTGATGTACTTAATTATTTATATGAGCAGCATGTTTTAACAGAAACCTTCCCAAATGTAACTGTGGTCTGAGAATTTATTTATTTTTGCAACACCGGGGAAAGAACTTTTTCGAAATTAAAAATAATAGAAAAGATTTACGCTCAACTATGTCTGAAGAACGACTTAGACTTTTCAATGATTTCCATTGAAAACGAAATTTCGGATAAATTAGATATAAAAAAAACTTAATTAAGAATTTTGTTGCAACGAAAGCACGAAAAGTAAATATTTAGTTTTAACACCTGTTTTTTATGATATTAGTGAAAAATTTATTTAATCTTAAAGTGCTTCGTTTTTGAGTACTTGATAATTTTAATGTGATAGTAAACATGCTACGAATATTTGATTTTGTTTTTTATTTATTGATAGTATAAACAAATGTTACTTACGTTATAGGCATATATATATGGAAATTTTAACTATATATTTATATGAAAATTTAAAACAAATTTTTATTTTAGGAGACGGGGGGGGGGCGCAAAAAAAGTAGTTTGCACAAAGGCGCATTCCACCCTAGGAGCGGCCCTGTGCACGAAAGAATGTACATTATTTATTTAGAAATATGGAAGAAATTTTAAAGCTGTCAGCAACTAATTAAACTCTAATTGCAAAATTAGATATTGTTTCTAGTTTAGGATTGTGATATTTTTTCATGATTTTTAAATCTATGGATAATTTGTCTCCAATGTAATTTGAAGCTATGACTATGACTAGATAGGTTTATCCTTAGATCGACATGAATTTAAGTGCATGCTTTCTATGGATAACACTTTCTGGTGTGGTTTCTGTTATTAAATGTGCATATAAAATGCATTAGAATAAATCAATAAAAAACATGAAAGAATTGGTTTGTTAATAATTTTTTAAAAACATATTTTGATTAAAAAGTCAATTTATACATTGTTTACAGAACTAGTTTTGTACCAGTGGTTGGTTTATTAAAAAAATAATAATAAATAAATAAAACAGGAAGTTTCTTACGTTGAAACTGGCATGTGATGTGTTAATGTATGATTACTTATTGTTGCTTATGCTAAAAAAAAACAACAATAAAAACTATAGAATCTACTTTTTTAAAATCACTAAACTTGGCTACCAGCCTTTTAGAATAAAAAGGAATTGCAGTATTCTAAATTAGGTATGGAGTGGAACTTTAATAGAAAAAATACATTTATTCAAGATATTTAACTGACACCCTCTTTTATTTCACCTTCTTATCTCAATTCTTTCTGTTGTTTCATTGACTTCGTGAAATCAATGTTATACTGTTGTTGTTCTCGTGTCCATGGACAGATGATTAAATGGTTAAACTGTACTTCGTTAAAATAAATCCTTATTCTTTTACCTAAAACTATTTCCACTCTGTTCTGCGTGGAGCTGATATTAGGATTAGAAATTATTCTGAAGATTTTTAGATTTTTTGGTACTTACGTATTATCCCGGTGGTCATTTTCAACAAAGTATTTTTTCATCAAATGTGCTGGAAACTGTTGCCAATCGTATTCGAAACCATCAATAATTTCATGTGATCGGCATTTATCTTCGCGAGAAATCGCTTGTCTTGTTTGAGTGCTGGGATAATACGCCAGTAGCAATTTTTCTATGAATACTATTCTTATCTGCTGTTTAGATTCAAGATCTAAATCATTTTATACAGCCAAATATTGTCAAATATGATGCTTTTTTTTTCTTTCAATTTTTTTGGTAAATAACTTCTAAAGTAATTTAAATTGGCTGACTGACATCTCATTTTTTTAATATCTATCGCTTGCATGTAGTCTGGTTCCTGTGTAAATTATGTGAAAACATATTTTCAAGTAACACTGTAATTTACGATGCTGAAAAAAAATTCTCTTACATACAATCATCATGGAAGAATATAACTGTAAAAATCTATATACTACTCCTTTTATTGTGATTTTTTTTTTAAATCAAATCATTGAACTAATAAATCTGATATGGATACCACATGACTTCCTTGTACCTCTATTAAACCAGAAATATTTTCGGGGCACTTCATCTAAACTTATTTCATTTGAAAGAGACAAACTACTGCAATTCTAAAGTTTACCGCCAAGCTGAGTTCAATTTTAAAGATTTGTTTCATTTAATTGGGCAATATTTTGACAAAAGCCAATAAGCTTGCGATAGTGAGATTTCAATCACAGCTGAAACAGTTATTCATCACAGATTTTTAATGAAATGAAGGTATCTATAGACCCTTAATATATTTTAAGTCTTTTGGGTGACCCTGTAAATAAATTACTCAGTCCACAGCAATCAAAAGCACAGTTAGATGTTACAATAGTTCTAAATACAAAATTTCAACATTCTACGGTTAAAAGTTTTAGAGTCATGCAAAATGCATAATTATTTTTGGTGTTAAATTAGCGATATTTTGGCAAAACTCAACACGGTGGATGACAAATAGCGAGATTCTGTGCATGGACCAAAAAATGAACGACTAGAGACATAATATATTGAAGACAGTGGCGTAGCCAGGGATTGAGGGGAATAAGGGATCACAACACACACACACACCCTGAAATTTTTGCAATACAAAATGTATATTCTTCACTCCCTCACCACACACATGTATACATATATGTGAGTTACAATAGTAACCCCTCCCATGAAAAATTTCTGGCTACGCCAGAGCCCAGTTTACCCATTTAAGGGCCCGGGGCTGTGATAACAGCGGAGCCCCCCCTCCCCCATTTTTGTTCTTCGAAGAGATAGAACTCTCTCTAATTTGGAGTTAGCTCTCTCGGTTTCGCAATTTGATATTGGTAGAGTTAAATAAATACGTAATGGATTAAACATATAAATGTCATTTAACTCGCTTTTAAACATGTGATCATAAATATGAATCCGTGATTTTTTTTCTAAGCTACAGCTTAACAAATATTGTGAAAATTGAATGACTTGGATTTTGAGTCTTCAAAGTCTACTTCTCCTCCATAAGCTTCAAAAAAATTATCAACTGATTCTTCATTTATTTGTTCGAGACCCAATTTAGTAATGAAATTGAAAATGCTGCATACTGAGTTATAAGCATCAATTTATTTTATCATTTCTGAATTTAATCTATCGGCTATCACAAATAAAAGTTTCAACTTTAAATTTTTCAAATCCTTGAAGAGTTACATGGCTAGTTTTTTCGGATTTAACAGTACCATCGGTACATTTTTTTTCTTCTCAGTCTTTTCCCCTGATCCTTAGGTGAAGTTTACATATGGAGATAGCAATTGACGGGTTGATTTCTTTGCATACTCCTGACATTTGGACGCCTAAACTAACTCTTCACTAATAACATTAGGCGTCTCTGTTGCACATTGTCTGTCAATACAATGGAATGTAAAAGAAGATTGATACTGTTTGAAGTTGGTGTTCATTTACTCCAGTTTCTAGCATGTCTAGTTGTTCATGAGAATCTATGTCTTTGTGTATAGTCTGTTTATTCAGGCAAAAATTTTGTCTCAATAGATTTTGAGTTTATCCATGAGAATATGTTTAACAAAGATACTCAATATCTTCAATCGTACAAAGCCATCGTTTGATTGTAAAATTTACAATCACGACACACTAAATTTATTTTTATTTTCCATTAAAATAATTAACCCAATCCATTTTTAGGTTCACATATTTTTTTCTATTTACTGGGTTTTCTTAGCCCTATCTAGGGCCCCCTTATTCACTGGGCCCGGGGCTGCAGCCCCCTCAGCCCCCCCTTAACTGGGCTACGCCACTATTTGAAGATGTCTATAGACATTAATGTATTGGAATTCTGGTAGTTGCATATTATCCTCGTGCCAAATAATTTTTTCGGAAAATGTGCTGGCAAACTGTAGCCAATTGTATTCGGAACCATCATGATTTCATGCAACCTGGATTTATCAAAGCGAAAAATCGCTTGTCTTGGCAGACTGCAAGAATACATGCACGTACCAAAATTCTTTAGGGTGGTCCTGTAAATAAACTCTCCAATAGATTGGAATAAAAAAATCTAGGTGTACAACTAGATGTTACAACAATCTTATATATAAAATCTCAGCAATCTACGACTAATAGTTTTTGAGATATGCAAATTAAATATATACATATATACACCAAAAGTTGCCAAGTTTGGTGAACTTTTAATGCAGCTTTTGAGGGAAGTGGCTGAACGTCACCGGACCATTATCCAACCATATGGTAAGATGTTATTCTGCTTGAAATGAAAATGTTTCTAAAACTGCCATGGGCTATAATTTGTTGGAATTTTTCTGAGTGCTCCTGTAGAACTGCAAATGATAAAGATACCATTTTTGATGGCAAGATTCATTTTGTAATCCTTAACAACATATATCAGATTCATTTGAAATAACTTAATATCTCTAAATTACACTTTAATGAATTTCTGCCCATAAAGCATAATGTATGGATGTAGATGTTACAACAATCCTAAATATAAAATTTCAACATTGTACAACTCATAGTTTTTAAGATATGTGAATTACCTACATACACACGTACGTGCAGGCACCAGGAAACACTGATCAAAATGGTCTAGCTGTCAGTCAGAATGCTTGTACATGAATTTATATGAACATACATACAAGTGTACAATGAGATGTCAAGCAAAAACTCAGTAAATTTAGAGGTAGTCAAAATCTGGATACCGAATTCTTTTTGCGATCACATTATTTCTTTGTACGCCATACAAGGAAGTAAAAATATTAGTGTTTATAAATTGTATAGACACACACACACGTACAGTGCCCCTAGAAAGTGATAACATGCTTTAATTCTTTATCTATTAAAGATAATTAGGCAGTGTGAATTGAATAAATGTTTAAAATAAGGTTAAAAAAAAAAGACTATGTTAAGAGAAAATTCCTCTTGTTAATTTTCACAGAGTTACACTTTTTAAAATTTCTTAGAACTACCTTACAAAAAAATTCCTAGAAAATAAAATGTACCCCATGCACAAATAAGGTGATGTACAAAATTTCAGCCTCTCATCATATAACGTCTTAAGGGATATCTATAAACAAAGGTGACTGGGGTCTATACTTGAATTTGAATGTAAAATATTCTTTCATAATATCTGTATGATCCTTAAAATGTGATTGTGATTTTTTTCCTTTCAAGAGCTACTGAAAATTAGTTTAAGTCAGTACTCATTATCTTCATACCTTTGACACTTTTCAGGATATAATTCTCAAATTTTGTACATCACCTCATCAGAATATGGCACACATTTTACCGATTGGGGATATTTTTGTATGCGGGTTATATACAAAAAGTGTAACTTTTTGGAAATTAATGAAAGAAATTTTTCAATGAGAAAACATGTAATTGCTCCAGGGCTAGCGGCAATTTCTAGCAAAAAAAGGTGCCGGAGCCTTAATATTCTTATGTTAATACTCAGTAGCGAACTGCAAACCCCTGCAATATGGGGTTGGTAGCACATTTAATTAAAATAACGATAATTTAAAGATTTTCCCATATAATAATTATTTCACAGAACAGTGATATAAAATTAAATAGTCGGAAATTAGCAGGAAGAAATATAAACATTATACAGAAAACACCCAAATTCTGGTGGTCTCAGGACTCTCAAATCTGGTCGAGATGAAGCGAATATGATTTGTCGTGTCTGCTAAAATCAGTTTGTGCTTAAAAAGGGGAAAATTTATGAATTAATGTATACTAGTGTTGGGCTTCGGAGCAAAGTATTCATGAGCTTTGCTGGGTTTTGCCCAATATGTAAAAATTCACCCAGAAAAAAGAAATACAGGGTCAGAATTCCAGCTTTTGATTTCTGTTCTCATTCTAACTTGAAACAAAATTAAAAAATGTAATTGTAGAATTGTTTAGTACAGTTTTATGAGCTAACATTGCGAAACAAGTTTTCCATCTTATAATAAAAAGGCAGAAGCTTTATGGAATTATAAATTTACATTTTGCACTCATGTTTACTGTCAATTTAAATAATTATGCAACTAAGTAAAGATTACATTAATTGGTCTACGTCTTTAATTTAGTTGATTTATTGGATTATTTTTTTAATTCATATTCATACGTATTAGATTAATTACATGTACAAATATGTTATGCGATGCATATGTTACACTTTTTTTATTAATGGGATAACTGGTCTTATTTTACAGGCATTTACATATTTAAAAGAACACGATGATAAATAATAACAAGCAGTACATTTATATTTTATAAAAGAAAAAAGAATCTGAATATATCGTAATAGGAATTTAAATAAACACTTCTTTAATATAAATATTCATGGAATTTGATGTTTTCTAGGGCATACAGAATATCCGATGAATTATAATTCAAAAACAAAACTTTATTCTTGCATAAATCTCACAATGTAAGAAAATTTCGCATGCACAACAGTGATCCGAATAACCTGCCGAATCTTAAAACAAACGTTGTGTTCATTCCCGTACATAATGTTGTCTTTCCGAAAGCAGTACCAGCGGAAAAAGTCCCTTGAAATATCATTAAAATATTATATGTTAAGCTTTTTAAAATATTAAACGCCACCTGGGACACAAAAGTCGAAGGTCTGATTAACAAATTCCATCCATTACAATCATCCAAAAAATTAAATTTAATACTTTTTTTGAATGTTGAAAATCGGGTTTTTCCCATTGAAATACATTACGAGAACCCCAAGCTGTCACGCAAGACGGCGACCGATCGCAGAGAGGAGGGGTCCGTCGAAATGCTCTATAGAATATTTTCACTCGTCGTCACAGAAACTTTTTAGGATTCCTTAATATTCGGTCAACTCGGATATTTAGGGACACAAAGCCACGATAATGACGTAGTGAAATATCTCTATCAGGTGAAAATCACTCCCTGTCTGACGCCTTACTAGAGCAGGGCCTTCCCGAGGGGCGTGCGGGACCCCAGGCGAAGTGCAAGAGCGGGGTCTCTTCTCTATCATGTCTTATGTAAGTTATTACTAGCATTGATAGTACATATTAGCTTTATTTCTCGACTTTTTTCGGGATATATCGCAACCATCTACCAAGCTATGCCTAATGTGATAGCAAAAAAAGGCCCAGGAGGGGGGCCTCTTTAAGCGTGGGGCCTTAGGCAATCGCTTACATTCGCACCCCCCTTGGGCCGGCTCTGACTAGAGCTTTAATTATGGGATCCTAATCCGCTCCTATTGCTGCAGAGGTTACTCCAAAAAGCTTTTTGCGACAAAAAAGTATTTGAGTGTGAGATACATTTCTTATTTTAGTTTTATGAATCACTCATTAAGTTTACCGAATCAGAGCCTGATTATGACCAACGGGGGATCCGGGCACTGATGAATTTGCGGGCTCCCATCTATGAAATTTGTTTTATTTTTCATGAAATTTGGATATAAAAAATATATTTCAGAACATTATTTGAAAATGGGGGCCCCTTCGGGACGGGGGGCCCAGGCCAAAGTCTCGATTTGCCCATGCGATAATAAGGCCCTGTACCGAATAACACACAAATCAAAAGAAATATGAGAAATTATTATTTTATACCTGATTCATTTCGCATGAAGAATAAGGTTTTATGTATGAAATCGACTAAGGAAATATGACTTACACTTTTTGAGAGTATGTAGATCACATTCTCCAGCACAATTGTGTAGGTCAGGGCTTAAAGGGCTAGCAACCAGACGCCGTGAGCATCCCACCAATCAGAATTTTCCCTCTTTCTCTAACTTATACAATTAAAATATTTTTTCCCTCTCTATTATTTCCCTCTAGTATAGATAAATATAAATTCCTTCCCCTAGTAGCAATAACTCATCGGTCGATGAGAGGCGGGTGAGTTAAATCCGAGGAGAAGGAGCAATGGCCGATCACGGCTTTTCATCCAAAAAAGGGGAAATTTCATCGGCAACTGGTACAAAATGTCCGCTCGGGGGACCATAAAGCCGATCATCGTTTCCCGATGACACCGATGAAATAACGAAAAGAAACCGATAAACTGTTTAAAATATATTTGTTAATAAAAAATAAACGACTGGCTGCAAAATTTTCAAAAAATGTCCGTTCTGTTTATTATATTTTCGTTTTTTATATGCTAAATTTCCGTTTTTCTGAAAAAAAAATTCTTCCTCCCCCGGGCCCGAACACTGAGCGTACTGATTACGAGATAAGCGCGCTACCCCTAGACCATCGAATCTTGTCATGTACAAGGCAAAGTGTGAAGTACCGGTTATTTTAGTCTCAGATTGGGACTTAGGGTGAAATTTTGACAAAGTGTTGTTCAGCTATTATTAATAATAGTCAAATTATTCGATTGGTAAGAAATTAATTTCACTTTTTACCAATGTATGTAAGTAGCAACAACATTCATAATTAATAATTAAAAAACAATATTGCCAATTGTATAGGAATTTTAGTGTGATTTTAACTTTCATATTTCTTGGATAACTTTTAAAAATTAACTGATTTCTCTTCTTGCTGTTTACATTAAAGAGGTTTCAAAAGAGTTGCTCATTGTAATGAAGTTTCCGTTTTTCTTATAATGCAGCTGACGCTCAAATAGATTTTCTTTTCTTTTTTTTAAACACTTTTTTTAAAATTATTTAAATATTACAAACGATTTTTATATAATAAATACTTACATTTTTTTGTAAATATTTCTTTTCAAATTTAAATTTTGTGGGAGGGGGCAAGGGGGGGATACCCCCCCCGCCCCCTCCCAACCCCAATACAAGAAATTTGAAGTAAATTATGCGATTAATTCAAGAATTGTTCAAAATTTCCCTTAGATTATGCAAAGGCACATCTAAATTACGCAAATATTTATAGGAATTTGGGTAAAGTGTAAACTACTGGGGACACTTGCAAGGCCCGTTGACTATAGAGCTGCAGTTTCGGATAAGATATTGTTTTTCGGTTTCCCATCGGCGAAACTGCTCGTCTAGATCACGTCTATCCATGAATAAAAATTCATCTATTGCAGATTAACAAAAGTGCACTTGCCGATGACTGAATTCGACGAGTCGATGAACGACCGAGCAGAAAACAAGCAGTCATTGCTACTAGGGTCAGCATTCCTCAGGCACCAGTTGAGCTGGTGAGCTAATAGAAATAATTGTACAACTCATGTTCTCCGCGCAATCCTCGAGTTGTGATAAAGTATGAAAAAGTCTGGGCCATGTTGTGCATACTTCCATTTTCTTTCGAAATCAAAAACGGATCTGGTATATTAGTAAAAATAAAGTATAAACAAAAAGTTAATATATAAAATTATATAAATAAAATAACACTATAAATATAACAAAATAACACCACTATATAAACAAACAAGTTAACCCGTTAGCGCCCGACTTTATTCAGCACATATTCCCGACTTTATTCAGCACATATTAAAAAAAACAATGGAATACTAACATTTTACTTTGCTGTCACTAACTATTTTGTGAAAAATCATATTTTTTATCCGAGGAATGAAAATAGGAAAAAAAAATGAATGTTTGAATATTTTTGCGACATTCACTTTTTGCGCAGGCCTCATCATGGCACAGTGGTTATGCCACTGAAAATAGTAAATGGCCGAAGTGTGAAGGTCCCGGGTTCGGGTCCCATCGCGCGGCTGTCGATCTAACGGTCTGGAGTTTTGGTAGGTTTTCTCCGGATGTAACGTGAATACGCGTTACAACCCCTTAGAAAGTTCTCCTGCCAAGGCAACCCCCCCTTTGCAGATCGCCTTAGTGTAGCGTTGCCATAATCACACACACACACACTTTTTGCGACTATCCTAAAAATAGGACGTTCGGACTGCTTATTTGCACCCCTGATTTAGAGGGGGAAAGCACAGGGGAAAGCAGTTTTGGTCGCCAACCAGTGGTGTACGGTATTCATCGCCAACACGCCAATATTGATGACGCACAGGGGTGCAAATAAGAATTCCCGCGTTTTCATTTTAACGGCCGTTTGTGGTGGTGGTGTACGCTGTGCTGTAGTCTGATGGATGGTATTCCAGAAAAAAGGAGGTAAATAATGCTTTTTTAAAAGAAATATAATTATCAGATTATTAAGGAATAGTTTGTGTGCATTTTTCTGCTTTCAATTTTCCGAAATATGTAGCTGTATTGTGTAAACAATTTCTGAATGTGATTTACTGGCCATAGATTTGTTTATTGCATTACAACCTGATTTTTCTCTTTATTATTTTATTTTTAAAACGTATAATTGATTAAAAATGTAAACATTTCTTTAATATTTTCGCGAAATTTTTAATATTTGTATAATTCACTCAAGGACAGTGACAAAAGCTATGCTGACATTTCCTACTCAAAATCAAGCTTAATAATAATACAGGTACATTTAAAAGATGAACTATAAATTTATATTTAATGGGTGTAAAATGTCAATCAACATTTTCATTTAGCGATTAGAATTTTATTGCAATTAGATCATCAATTTAAACAATATCTGTTTATTCTCTTTCATTTGTAGTATAATTTGTTGCATTAATTAAATCGTTTGTTCTTTATCATTTAGAAGTATAATGATTCTAATCAATGATTTTTTTCACTAATCTGTTATGGTTATATTGTGAATCATGTAGTATAATTAATACTGTTGTAAATAGTTTGCATTTCCACACAGTAAATTCCTGTTAAAATCTAATTAAAAACTTTCAAAGTAGGTAATTTAATTCTGTGATTTTTTCTTGCCTTCCCCCCCCCCCTCCCTTTCTGAAAAAATAAGTTAAATGTGTTTGTTGTAATTTTGAATTTTGCTGTAAGTAGCTTATTTGATTAATTCCTTCTATTTATTACATACTAAAGATGAACAATTTTTCATACAGATTTTAAATTGCTTGGATATGTGCCATCTATGACAACTTTTCATTCTCTGGAGATTTTATGATGATTTAGGCATGTGTGTTGTTCATACTCGACAAGCATTTAATATGGTTGATATTAGAATAGTTCTCCATTTATTCTCATACATCACAGTTAAAAAAATATTTTCAGCATGCCCAGTTGAGCACATTGCTCTATAAAAATAGTACATACCTAGACAAAAGATTTACATACCTAAAAACAAGCAAATTTGCCAAAGCAAAATTTAAAACAGTCGAACTTGCTCCCCCACCTCTCAGATCAAACTTTATTATGGACAGCCAGTTCCTTTGACTCAAAGAAAATACTTTTTGGTAAGGAGTACAACTTACCTGTTTACCGTCTTGTGAATTATGTGAATATGAAACATATATATAATACAAAAATACTAGCCCAATCATGTTTTTGCTTAATATACCTTGTGGTTAAAATTTTTCAGTTAT
Organism: Cheiracanthium punctorium; assembly: GCA_038373885.1. Classification (NCBI taxonomy): domain Eukaryota; kingdom Metazoa; phylum Arthropoda; class Arachnida; order Araneae; family Cheiracanthiidae; genus Cheiracanthium; species Cheiracanthium punctorium. The sequence continues at coordinate 2,756 of JAWZYV010018308.1, read as the reverse complement.
CATTTATTCATTGTATTATTTGTTTCCTTAAGGTTGTGAATTCATCCATTTATTGCTTTTGAAAAGTCAAGTTTCGCCACACAACATATAGCTGAAAGAAAAGCCAGCTGGACTGTGTTCAGAGTCTGGATGATTTTCTTTTCCAGTCTCTGAATGTGGTCTTGCTAGCACATAAAAAGATGAAGAAAGGGGGATCTTTGAACCTGTAAAATGGAATGCTGACAACATCATTGTTTTGCAGTGAGATTCCTGATATGGCATCTGCTTCAGAAGTAGGTCTTTAAAAAGTAAACTTTATGCTACTAAAACTATATTGTTAAAATAACCTTCATGTTGCTCAGCTTATGAAACACATTTACTTATTTATTACAAAAATACTTTTATCATCCAAATTTAATCTGTTATTTTTTTCTGAAATAAGCTGTTCATATAAAAAAATTCCATCTATTTTGGAATGGATATTAACATGAAGTATTATAAATAGATATGTAAAATTGAAGAAAATGCATAAATGAATTAGTTTTGTAAATAATTAATCCTTTGAGAATTTTGGAAAAGGGAAAAATATGCTTGTGTATGAAAGAAGGAGGTTGTTAAGTGGCTAAACCCACCAGTGAACACAGGAATAACCTGTTTTTTCACATCATTGGTAGGTACAACTGTGAAGTATCCAGTGATGGCGCCAGACTTTCCCTGATGGGAGAGTCATCTTCCCTGACAGGGGGGCCAAATGATAAAACCTCAAAATCAGTACCTGCACAGCCTCTCAAAAAAGTATTCGAGTAAGAGATATATTTCCTACTTTGGTTTCATATACAATAGAAGATCTTTATAATGCAAACCTCGAAACGCAAGGTTTTGCATTATATAGAATTTTGCGTTATATGGATCATTCACTTATATCATTAAACTTCCCTAGTAAACATATTAAAATATAGCTAGAACACATAAATATAATGCTTAAAACTTTTTTTAAATACAAATACTACTTTAAAAAACAAAAAAATGGAATTTATTTATTTACAGAAAAAATAAATAAATTGAAATTGCCAAAAGCATTAAAGTTTATTTGTTAAACAATATATTAATTTTGATTTGTTTTAGAATTTGCAATCTCTCAACAAATAACTTTTCTTGCAGCCTTTGAACAGGTAATAATTTTACTTTGGTTACGCAGTCTTGTGTTTCTAGGAATTTAAAATATTGATCTCTTATGGAAATTTCTCCAGATTCTGAAAGTTTTTCAACTTTCTCTCCAGCATTTGATTCTGTTTCAGAATTGCTTTCCTCTTGTTTTGAAACAGACGAAATTATTTCAGCACTGGTCAAATGATTAACAGTTTGTGACTTATCATCCATTACCAAATATTCAAAATGTTTTCTTCATGCAGGTTTGCAAACTGAGTACTTTCCATTTTGTGCACAATGCATTAGTTCAGCAGTTTTCATTTTAACTAAAGATGGCTTAAATCCAGTTCCAAAATTCAGTTTTAAAATAGTGTTACATTGAGAAAACTCCCCTACTTCTCATAGACTTGTTGTTAAAAGTATTTTACTGTCAATATTGAGACATAAGCATATCGTCGGACAGGGGGCGGGGGCGTGTGCCAACCCCCCCCCCCAACTTTGTTTAGAAAACCATTCATTTTAAAACCTTTCTTCTTGCCAAACTTAAAGAAACATGGCTATTTTTACTTTAGAATATGCTATGTGCATTCTCTCACCCACACACACATGCACACACATAAAAAAAAAAAAAAAAACTTTTGGTGATACTATGCGTATGACTTAGGAAGCCAAGTAACCGCATACGATTTAATATAAAACAAATCAATTTACAAAGAGAAATATAACTAAATAAATAAACGTCTGTTTGGGAAGTCAATGGTAGAGGAGGGAGAAAAAGAGTGGTTCGGTAGTGGAGGGAAAAAGGGAGAGGTTCGTGGTTTATTAAAGTAAACATTCCTTCCTCTTGGACCCGGCGGGCCAGCTGTTATGCTGATAATGCATAATGCAAGCATGGGAGAATAAGTGTTTATTTGAAGCTTGGCATGTTGTGGGATTTATCTAATGTCTCAAAATTAATTCCCTAGGAAAGCAATTAAAAAAAAAAAAAGCAGATTGTAGAAATTTCTTAATTGTGATTTTCTCTGTTTACATCTGCAGTGTTAATGCGGTTTATGGAGAATTGCGGTTTATAGAATTGCGGTATATCGATCTTCTACTGTATTAAAAATTACTATGATGAGATGGTCATTAATTATCTGTTCTTGCTTAACAGGAAAGCCCAGTGATTTTCAAGTTAAAAAGGTCTTTACAAAGGCAATTGTCAGCAGATCGGGCAACCCTGCTTACCCTAGAAATGTGGATCTTGTTCGCTGGTTCTTCCGAATCCCGAGAAACATACTCCGAGCTGCAGATAATCAATATTCAGTATATGAATATCGTATAATTCAAGCAGAATGAGAATGGAAGTGAACGGAACCTCTACGGTTGGGTCAGACACTTTGAATGGAATTTTTTATCTGGTTGCAAAATTTCCTTCGTTTTCTAAACCAACAAATTCTCTAAAAAAATCCCCGAAGGGGAGTGCATGGCCCCCCTGATCCCCATGCTGGCGCCACCCCTAGAAGTATCATAAGCTATGTTGTATTTAGAGAGGGTTTCTACAGACCTGGAAGTCAGGGATTTGGGGGAAAAGTCGGAAATTGGAAGAAAGGTCAGGGGGAAAAGCAAGAAATTTTAAAATTTAAAAA
>JAWZYV010018307.1:0-27570 GCA_038373885.1 Cheiracanthium punctorium | reverse complement strand
ACCATTTTTTTTATGATAAATGACGTGCTAAAAGGTTAAAGATTCTCGTGGAGCTATGTCACCAACAACTATTTTTATAGAAATCAAATCTATTCTCTGTGACTGGCAACAGTCAAAACGTCAGAGTTTGGTGTTCCCAGAGCGGGAACACTGCGCGTTAAAGGGTTAAACGGTGAATATAGAATGTTTCTTCCATTCCTTCCCCTTAGAAGAAACGTATTTCTTCTGTCCGGTTTTTCCCACATTTTTTTTCACGTCGTATGAAGCTTGCCAACCCTGACTGTACATGCACTTATTTTTAAACAATTTTTTGGAATAAAAAAAAAAAATAGGCACTTTTATGACCATTAAGGTGTTAAAAGAAATTAACTTCAATGGTATATAAATTCTGAGAAATATGATGGTATATAAATTCTGAGAAAAAGGGCAGCCGTTGCCATCGCTCGACTTAACTACCAGCAAGATGATAGATAATGAAAGTATAATAAGATAGATAAAGTTAAGAGATAAGATAATGCACATGAAGCAAACATGTGGAACGCTTTAAGATAAGATTTACTGCCAGTTCAAAAATTTTTATATATTTAAATTTGCTTAAAAAAAAAAAAAAGTTGATGTAGTTTTCTTATATCAGTATTTAGTACTTGTGGATTATAGCAGCTATCAAAACTCAATTGACAAAAAACTGGGATTTATCACCAAGATGGTGGTGGTAATATCTTGTATGATCTTCAGCATATTTAGTTAAAATCTGTTACTATAAATTGCATCTAATCTTATTTTCAGATAACCTCTTCTTCTGAACAGTATGTAAGTTCAGGCAAAATAAAACATTCTCTGAAAGTACACATTTAAAAAATACAGTAAAATAGCGTGACACGTGGGGCAGCTCTATTTTTGATCTCCAGATTTTAATTTTAAGAATCCCCCACTTCACCTACTGTTCCAACTGCTTTCAGAAGCAGTTTAATGTTATGTATTCCCTTTGTTGCAAAACTCCAAGAAGTTTAATATTTGAATGACTAATTTCATTTTCTTTGAATTTAGTTTGTTTTACTTATTTATTTTTTTACAGATTTCACAACTGTCCTGTGCATTTGTAATTTCTTCCTGCCACAAAGTCTCACCGAGGAAGATTTGAATATAGATCAGAAGTGTACAATAAAAACAACACAATCGGTCATTTTGAAAGTTCCAGTTATTTACTTTGACTGAAGACCATAAAATATCTTCAAACATTTCATTCCATGTGAGAAAATTTGAGTCATGAAAATTTAGTGTTATCTTTAACAAAAAGGAAATTCTTGAAAAACAGTAAGAAAAATTTCAATTCTTTTTTCTCCTGACTCAAAATTATTCAATATTCATCAGATGTTACTCCAAATGAACTAATACAGTGAGTTAAATACCTGTGCTTTCTGCAAACATTTGTCGAAAGATTCATACGTACATTTAGGGGGGGTAAAAAGGCTCAAGAATATTGCCTTGTTGAAAGTTATTTGTTTTATGATCTGTACTATGTACATTTCATCACTTATCAATCTTCTCCTATGGATGTGAAAACATGCGACATTGGCACTTGCCAAGAAATATTTTCTCAACCTCCTCTCTCAAAAGTTGATTCTTGTGCTGATGCAGGCGAGGAAAAGTTAGAGTGCAATGTTTGTCAGAAAAGCTTTTCTACCCAGTCCACCTTAAAGAGGCATGCTCATATCCACACAGGAGAGAAGCCTTATGTGTGTGATATTTGTCAGAAAGGATTCTGTTATAAAGATTCCTTGAATGTACATCTTTGTACCCACACAGGCGAAAAACCTTATGTTTGCAACGTGTGTTATAAAGCGTATTCTGAGCAAGGGAAATTGACAGTACATCTTCGTGCTCACACAGGAGAAAAACCTTATACGTGTGATATATGTCAGAAAGGGTTCTCTTGTAAGAAAAACTGCGATAGACATCTTCTTTGTCACACAGGAGAAAAACTTTATGTGTGTAACATGTGTAATAAAGCTTTTTCTCAAAAAGCAACATTGGCTGCACATATTCGTACTCATACAGGTGAAAAACCTTTTACGTGTGACTTTTGTAAGAAAGGATTCTCTCAGAGGGAGCACTTAAATACACATCTTCATATTCACTCAGGACAAAAACCTCACGTGTGTCACATATGCTAGAAAAGATTCTCTACCAAACAAAATTGCATTTCACATCTTCGTGTCCACACTGGTGAAAAACCTTATGTATGCGACATATGTCAGAAGAGATTCTCTTGTAGAAAATACTTTAATAGTCATCTTCTTACCCACACAGGTGAAACACCTTATGTGTGTGGCATATGTCAGAAGGGATTCTTTCATAAACAAGTCCTTGATATGCATCTTCTTAGCCACACAGGAGAAAAACCTTATGTATGTGACATATGTAAGATGGGATTTTCTCAAAAGGGAAACTTGAATCAACATCTTCTTAGCCACACAGGAGAAAAACCTTATGTGTGTGACATATGTCAGAAGGGATATTCTCAAAAGGGAAACTTGAATCAACATCTCCGTACTCACACTGTTGAAAAGCCTTATGTGTGTGACATATGTCAGAAAGGATTCTCATATAAGCATAGCTTGCGTAAACACCTTCGTACTCACGGTGTAGAAAACTAAATTAAAAATATAATTAAAACACAAAGAAATTAAAACAAATAAAGAAAATGGCCAAAATAGGCTTTGTAATACTCAGCTCTATGGGGTCTGGGGTTTGGCCAAAGAAAAAAAAATTGAAATACATAGCCATGCTGGGGATGCTGGACCCCCTCCAATCAAGTTGCCTTGCTATTGGCCTGTAGGTCATTTGTAATAGAACTTTCTCTAGCAAGGGAATGTTGAATCAATATCTTTGTGCCTCCCATCACAGTGTAGAGAAAACGAGTGTAAAATTTGCATTGAAATAATTTTTTTGTTGTTGTTTATGAGGTATACACTATATTTCTACTAAAACTTTGACTATTATATTGTCACTTAACCCTTTAATGTGCAGTGTTCCCGCTCTGGGAACACCAAACTCTGACGTTTTGACTGTTGCCAGACACGAAGAATAGATTTGATAAAAATAGATGCGGGTGACATAGCTCCACAAAAATCCTTTACTTTTTAGCACGTCATTTCCCATAACAAAATTGGTCACGATTCTTTTTAACAGCACTGACATCTGCTGAAAAATGGAAGAATGAGAGAACAACTGGATAGATTGCCCAATGCTGAAAAAAGGGCAGCCGTTGCCATCGCTCGACTTAACGACCAGCAAGATGGCGGACGATCAAAACGTTCATCGCGTGCCACAGATCGAGAGACCCTTTTTTGACGACAGCTGGCTGTGCCGGCAGAGCCAGCTGTTGTCAAAAAGGGTGTCTAGATCTGTGGCACGCGATGAACGTTTCGATCGTCCGCCATCTTGCTGGTAGTTATGTCGAGCGATGGCAACGGCTGCCCTTTTTCCAGCATTGGGAAAGGATTGCGCCTCAAAGGGTTAATTATACCATAGTTGTTATCGTTATAGAATACTTATCATTCTGTGTCTTTTTTGCACTTTGTATGAAGATCTGCAACATACGCAACTATTGAAAAAAAAAATATGTTTGAATTTCAGCCCAATTATCCATTTTAATTTTAGAAAAAAAAATTATTAGCTTTTCATTAGAAACACTCACAACTAGGAAGAAATGGCTTGTTATAATGTGATGCAATGCATGATTCAAATTTTAAGAAGAAGACGATGTTATCATGAAGCTGACTGCAGGAATTTTTCACAGTAACAATTTCCATACTTGGTGGTTGGATATCGTAGCCATGGCGTATGTTCGTCAGACTTCTACATGTATGTGTTTGTCTCTTCACAGTTTCTTTTTTGTGGTGGTTAATCCAGTCATACCTCTCATTTTAAATGACCTTTTGTAATGTTGAGCCATTCTTTTATTTAAAGAACTAGCTGCTACTCGCGACTTCATTAGCTTCGGCTTTAGAGTTAGGTCCCGAGAAATGAAGCATGTGTGAATAACACACATGTTTGCGACAAAAGAAACTGCATTTAAATATTATTTGCTTTTTACTTATTTTAAATCAAGTATAATGCATGGTAGTATACTTCATTTAAAATAAGAGAGTATGCAGAGTTACTAAATTTAGATTTTTTTTTTCAGGTATTTGGCAAATAGAGACAGTTAAGACAGTATTTGCGAACTGTTTTTGGTGTTCTTAAAGAAATATTTATGCTATATGCATGAATTTTAGCCAATCAAGAACAGTGCAGCTTTCTATTAGTGAAAACGTTTTAGAATCGGTTCTATAGTTAGAGATATCCAGAGAGTGTATTGTCTTAGAATTATTTTGAGTATTCCTGTAAAGGAACTATTTGCGCTACATGCATGAATTTTAGCCTATAATACTCAAGAATAGGGAGCTTACTATCAGTGAAAAATGTTTTGGAATCGGTTCAGTACTTACAGAGATATACATAGAGCGTCATGTAATTCTTATGAGTATCTCTGTAAAAGAACTATTTGTGATATATGCATAAAAGTTAGCCTATAACACTCAGGGTCCCACCAGTGTCTAAGAGGTTCTGCTCTCAAAACTGGAAGGTGCCAGGTTCAAACCCCGGTCGCGCCTGTTGACCTAGCCATTCGCAGTTTTTCGTGGTTTTCTCCAAAACCTCGCATAAATACAGGCTAGGGTCCCTTAGAAAGTTCCCAACAGAGGAATTCCCCATATAGGCCTAGGAGCCTAGTGCAGTCAATCGGTCTTAATTCACAAACAAAAAATCAATAATACTCAGGAATAGTGCAACTTTCAATCAGTGAAAAAAGTTTTAGAATCCGCTTAGTAGCTATAAAATTTCCATAGAGTGCAATGCATTAGAATTATTTTGAGTGTTTTTGTAAAAGAATTATTTATGCTATATGCTTGAAAGGCTGCCTGTATGTTAATCCAGGGCATAAGCTATCTTCATTACAAATTTTTCCAAATCCATTCAACCATTTGTGTGTGATTCAGTCAAAAACATCTAAACACACAAACGTACACATTTATATTTTTGGTAGGATTTGGAAATTTATGAACTTTAAAAAACACATTTGGACTTTCCTTTCTAATGCTTTTTCATTTGGCGTAAAATCAACATAATTTGCATACCATTTCATGTTTTTCAAATGCATGTGAACTGCAAATAGAATTTATGCTTTATTTCAAAGCATAAAATGGATTTTAATTAATAATTAGAAAAGTAATTAAAATTTGAAAATTGTGAGCCTAGGTGCACTTTACCAAAGTCATGGGCTTATATGCTCAAATTTTCAAAGCTCTAAACTGTTGATGTGAAAACACAAATCCACTTAAATGCTTCGATCTTATAAAGTAGGAGTCTGAACTGCTCATGGGAGCAAAGAATCTTTAAGTAGTAAACGTCCTTTGTCGTCCATTAACCCTTTAACACGCAGTGTTCCCGCTCTGGGAACACCAAACTCTGACGTTTTGACCGTTGCCAGTCACGAAGAATAGATTTGATTTCTATAAAAATAGTTTCGGGTGACATAGTTCCACGAGAATCCTTTCTTTTTAGCACGTCATTTCCCATAAAACAATGGTCATGACTATTTTTAAGAATACTGGCTATTTGCTGAAAAATGGAAGAATGGGAGAACAGCTGGGTAGATTGCCCTATGCTGAAAAAAGGGTGACGTTGCCATTGTTGGACTTAACTACCAGCAAGATGGCGGACGATCGAAACGTTCATCGTTTGCCACAGATGTAGAGACCGCTTTTTTGACGACAGCTGGCTGTGCGGGCTCAAAAATTCTATTTAAATGAACACAAACAAGCAATTTTTCTGTATGGAAGATATGAATGAAGAAAGACAGCACAGCAATAAATATTTCTAGGAATGGGACTATTTTTAACACCATAATTTAACTATACCTAAATATGCACAAAATGAAAATATGTTGATTATTGTCATAAACATAAGAGTTAAAGGCAAAACATAAAGCTCTGTGTCATGCTGGTGCTGCCATCTATATTTTGTTTTAAAAAGCACAAACTTCAGGACTCTTCGAAAACATTCAGAACCTGGCATACGGATGCTTTCGAACGTGTTAGCTGATATTTTCATATTCACTTATCCAAACAGAAAAAATATTACTTCCATTTCTGCTTATAGCTCTTAGAAAAGGATATGATAATTTATAATTAATATGAAAAAAATTACATTCTTAAAGAGCAACGGCTACTTTTCCCTTATCGTTTAATGAAGGTTGTGTCATTTCTTCCTCAAGCTGGTAAAGGATCATGAGTCAAAGCCTTTATCCCAACAGAGAAGTCTAATGAACGTCTAATCAACCGATCTTGGTCTCTCATTGACATCAAGACAGCATCGTTCCTGCCAGCGTTTAAGCTGGGTCAAAAAATGCTGTAGCAAAAGTGCTAAAATGTAGGGAAAAAAAGCTATAGCAAAATGCTAAAGAAAATTAACTGCTTATAAATTAATGTAACACCAATTAATATTAAATTGCTTGCACTTCCATTTCGGATGCAAATAAAAACTTATTATTCTAGAAACATCAACATATCGAAAAAACTTTACACAAAGTGATCATAAGCAAAAATGACAAAAAAGAAAAATGTTTTAAAAACAGGTAAAAACACATTAAAATCCGTATGTAGCACTATTGGTGGCAGCCACCACCTTCTTCAGCATAGGTCTTGGTTCCAAATGGCCAGCTCTCTTCCTCAGCAGGGCGTTCCACCCGGGATCGATCTGCGCAAGCGTCATATCATTCACAGCGCCATCTGTGGTTATAATCTGTAGGGCTTCCATATTTAGGGCATAATGACTGTTTTTGTAATTGGCGATTTTTTGGCTATTGTTAAAGTTGATTTCTATGGGGTGTTCCTGGGCTATTTTTGCGAGGGCAGTAGTGGTTTTATTGAATTTAATGTCAGTTTGATGTTCCTTTTTTCAGTCTTTGATTTTTCGTTTTGTCATGCCAATATAGCAGCCCTGTTTATTGGTACTATTGTCTGTAAAGCTTAGTTTATAAATACCGGCGGTTTCATCAGGATTTATATTATCTTTATCACTGCGAATGCGTTTGAAAATATTTTGATTGGGTCTTATTGGGATTTTGATATTTTTGTTTGCAGCTTCATTTGTGATTTTTAGAGCGGCTCCCCTGCAGTAGGGAATGGCATTGGTAAATTTTAGTTTCGGATTTTGATAGTTATTAATTTGTTCCAGTTTTTTGATTCTCTTTTTAAAAAGGCTTTTTACTATTGAATTTGGGTACCCTGCATTTTTACATTGAGTTTTGATAAACTGAAGTTCTTCATTGAGGAGTGTTTCGTTTGAGCAAACTGTAATTGCGTGATTGACATAGGAACGTATGGCGGCTATTTTATATTTGTATGGAGTTTTTGAATTAAAATGTACTATTTCGTTATTATTTGTGGCTTTTCTAAAAACTGTAGTATTAATATTATTCATCATATCTCTATTGATTTTGACATCCAGGTAGTTAATGGTGGCATTTTCCTCTATTTCTATGGTGAATTGTATGTTATTGTCTATTGAGTTGATTTCTTTGAGGATATTATCAGTTTCATTTTTGTTAACTATTGCGAAGATATCGTCTACGTAGCGAAACCAAGTTTTTATGTGGTTGGATAATTTATCAAATATGGCCCTCTCCACTAGCCGCATTTTCCAGTCTGCTATGACACCTGACCTGATCAGGTGATCCTGATCAGGTGTCATTGCAGACTGGAAAATGCGGCTAGTGGAGAGGGCCATATTTGATAAATTATCCAACCACATAAAAACTTGGTTTTGCAACGTAGACGATATCAGGTGTCATAGCAGACTGGAAAATGCGGCTAGTGGTGAGGGCCATATTTGATAAATTATCCAACCACATAAAAACTTGGTTTCGCTACGTAGACGATATCTTCGCAATAGTTAACAAAAAAGGAAACTGATAATATCCTCAAAGAAATCAACTCAATAGACAATAACATACAATTCACCATAGAAATCAGGTGTCATAGCAGACTGGAAAATGCGGCTAGTGGAGAGGGCCATATTTGATAAATTATCCAACCACATAAAAACTTGGTTTCGCTACGTAGACGATATCTTCGCAATAGTTAACAAAAAAGGAAACTGATAATATCCTCAAAGAAATCAACTCAATAGACAATAACATACAATTCACCATAGAAATCAGGTGTCATAGCAGACTGGAAAATGCGGCTAGTGGAGAGGGCCATATTTGATAAATTATCCAACCACATAAAAACTTGGTTTCGCTACGTAGACGATATCTTCGCAATAGTTAACAAAAGCGAAACTGATAATATCCTAAAAGAAATCAACTCAATAGACAATAAGATACAATTCACCATAGAAATAGAGGAAAATGCCACCATTAACTACCTGGATGTCAAAATCAATAGAGATATGATGAATAATATTAATACTACAGTTTTTAGAAAAGCCACAAATAATAACGAAATATACATTTTAATTCAAAAACTCCGTACAAATATAAAATAGCCGCCATACGTTTCTATGTCAATTGCGCAATTACAGTTTGCTCAAACGAAACAGTCCTCAATGAAGAACTACTCCAGTTTATCAAAACTCAATGTAAAAACGCAGGGTACCCAAATTCAATAGTAAAAAGCCTTTTTAAACGAGAATCAAAAAACTGGAACAAATTAATAACTATCAAAATCCGAAACTAAAATTTACCAATGCCATTCCCTGCTGCAGGGGAGCCGCCCTAAAAATCATAAATGAAGCTGCAAAGAAAAATATCAGATCAGGTGTCATAGCAGACTGGAAAATGCGGCTAGTGGAGAGGGCCATATTTGATAAATTATCCAACCACATAAAAACTTGGTTTCGCTACGTAGACGATATCTTCGCAATAGTTAACAAAAATGAAACTGATAATATCCTCAAAGAAATAAACTCAATAGACAATAACATACAATTCACCATAGAAATAGAGGAAAATGCCACCATTAACTACCTGGAAGTCAAAATCAATAGAGATATGATGAATAATATTAATACTACAGTTTTTAGAAAAGCCACAAATAATAACAAAATAGTACATTTTAATTCAAAAACTCCATACAAATATAAAATAGCCGCCATACGTTCCTATGTCAATCGCGCAATTACAGTTTGCTCAAATGAAACACTCCTCAATGAAGAACTTCAGTTTATCAAAACTCAATGTAAAAATGCAGGGTACCCAAATTCAATAGTAAAAAGCCTTTTTAAAAAGAGAATCAAAAAACTGGAACAAATTAATAACTATCAAAATCCGAAACTAAAATTTACCAATGCCATTCCCTACTGCAGGGGAGCCGCCCTAAAAATCACAAATGAAGCTGCAAAGAAAAATATCAAAATCCCAATAAGACCCAATCAAAATATTTTCAAACGCATTCGCAGTGATAAAGATAATATAAATCCTGATGAAACCGCCGGTATTTATAAACTAAGCTTTACAGACAATAGTAACAATAAACAGGGCTGCTATATTGGCATGACAAAACGAAAAATCAAAGACCGAAAAAAGGAACATCAAACTGACATAAAATTCAATAAAACCACTACTGCCCTCGCAAAAATAGCCCAGGAACACCCCATAGAAATCAACTTTAACAATAGCCAAAAAATCGCCAATTACAAAAACAGTCATTATGCCCTAAATATGGAAGCCCTACAGATTATAACCACAGATGGCGCTGTGAATGATATGACGCATGCGCAGATCGATCCCGGGTGGAACGCCCTGCTGAGGAAGAGAGCTGGCCATTTGGAACCAAGACCTATGCTGAAGAAGGTGGTGGCTGCCACCGATAGTGCTACATATGGATTTTAATGTGTTTTTACCTGTTTTTAAATGATTTTAACTATCCGTCACTTTGCTTTTAAAAAGAAAAATGTTATTAACAATTCATCAAAAGTTATTTATTAGAATGTGGTACTTGTGCTTTGAGGTTCTAAGATATTTTTTAAATTTTGGAAATCATTCTTTGTTATTATTGGGCACCTCATTCTTTTCAGAGTATTTTGAGCCCATGAGATATGATGGAGTTGGGGAGTGCAACAATAGGCGCGGGTTGGACGAGAAAGGGGTAACCCCACATTCAAGGGGATTGCGTGTTCCAACATGTGCTCTTAAAAATGTTGAGGGGAAAAAAAAAAAACAAGAAAAGTAAAGATTGCTAAAAGGCATAACGGATATTCCGGGAATCGGGAAATTGTGCTTTCAGAGAAAATTTAGTTAAAAATGGATGTGGTGTTTTCTCTAAGGGAAATATATATACACATTTTTTTCGCATTTTCGAGCAACTCGTCGCATTCTGTGGAAAATGCTACTACAGCTTGATCCCTGGTTCCCCATGCAAAAATCTCACTGCTCCACAGTGAATGTTCTTCATTTTTAAGCATCACCCTATCCTGGTATTCTACAGGACGCAACATCAATATTTCCAATTTTAAATTGCTAAAAATGAGTACTCTGCCATTTTTATTGAATCTTTAAAATGCATATGTTGTTTTATTTGAAAACAACATATCATCATGTAGGACAACATATCATCAAGTAGGCATCAGTCCACACTAGAGCCCTGCCTACTAGAAAGTAAACCACAATCCGTCTGTCTTTCTTATTTCATTATGTTGAAAAGTACATCCTAATTTGTCTCTTCTCGTTTTATTATATTATATAAGAAAGTATACCCTACTTCATGCATTGCCCTGATTTCTTTTCCTTGTTTGATGTTTGAAAGTGCATCATCATTCACATGTCGGCTCTCTTTGTTTTCTGCGTGTCATTAAGTTGGAAAGTGTATCATAATCTACGCTTATACGGAATTGCTTCACAAAAAATCTGATGTGGACAACACATGACTTCCTTGCACCTCTATTATGCACAGCTGGCTGTGCCTGCGCACAGCCAGCTGCGTCAAAAAAGGGGTCTCTAGATCTGTGGCAATGAACGTTTCGATCGTCCGCCCTCTTGCTGGTAGTTAAGTCGAGCGATGGCAACGGCTGCCCCTTTTTTCAGCATTGGGCAATCTATCCAGCTGTTCTGGCATTCTTCCATTTTTCAGCTGATGTCAGTGCTGTTCAAAATAATTGTGACAATTTTTTTACGAGAAATGACGTGCTAAAAAGTAAAGGAAGTTTAATATTTGAGTTATTAGTTTAAGAAGTTTAATATTTGAATGACTAATTTCATTTTTTTTTAATTTAGTTTGTTTTACTTATTTATTTTTTACTGATTTCACAACTGTCCTGTGCATTTGTAATTTCTTCCTGCCACAAAGTCTTACCGAGGAAGATTTGAATTTAGATCAGAAGGGTACAATAAAAACAACACAATCGGTCATTTTGAAAGTTCCAGTTATTTACTTTGACTGAAGACCATAAACTATCTACAGACATTTCATTTGAGGTGAAAAAAACCTGGAGTCATGAAAATTTAGTGTTTTCTTTAACAGAAAGGAAATTCTTGAAAAACAATAAGAAATATTTCATTTCTTTTTTCTCCTGACTCTCAAAATTATTCAGTATTCATCAGATGTTACTCCAAATGAACTAATTCAGTGGATTAAACACCTGTGCTTTGTGCAAACATTTGTCGAAAGATTCATACGTTCATTTAGGGGGGGGGGGAAGGCTCAAGAATATTGCCTTGTTGAAAGTTATTTGTTTTATGATCTGTACTATGTAAACTTTATCAATTGTCAATCTTCTATGGATGTGAAAACTTGCGATATTGGCACTTGCCAAGAAATGTTTTCTCAGCTTCCTCTCTCAAATGTTGATTCTTGTACTGATACAGGCGAGAAAACTTTTGAGTGCAATGTATGTCAGAAAAACTTTTCTGAGCAGTATACCTTAAAGCGCCATTCTAGTACCCACACAGGATATAAGCCGTATGTGTCTGGCATATGTCAGAAAGGATTCTCTTTTAAAGATTACTTGGATGTACATCTTCGTACCCATACAGGCGAAAAACCTTATGGTTGTAACATATGTAAGAAAAGATTCTCTCAGAAGTCAGCCTTGAATACACATCTTCGTACTCACCCATCAGATAAACCTTATGTGTGCAACTTAACTTTTGTCTGAAAGGGTTCCCCTGTGAGGAAGACTGCAACAAACATCGTCTTAGTCACACAGGGGAAAAACCTTATTTGTGTGACATATGTAAGAAAAGATTTTCTCAAAAGGTGCACTTGAATTGTCATGTTCTTGCGTTCTTCCACTTTTCAGCAGATGTCAGTGCTGTTAAAAAGAATCGTGACCATTTTTTTACGGGAAATGAACGTGCTAAAAAGTAAAGTATTCTCGTGGAGCTATGTCACTCACAACTATTTTTATAGAAATCAAATCTATTCTTCGTGACAGGCAACAGTCAAAACGTCAGAGTTTGGTGTCCTCATGGCGAGGACACCGCTCGTTAAAGGGTTAAGTCTTATATTATTTAACATTTGTAAAGCATATAAAAAACGTTTATGTGTATTGCAATGCCACCTATCGGCAGATTGTTATACTAAAAGTTTTTATTTAATAAATCTCAAGCGCATCATTTGAATCACCCGTAGTTTAATTTGTATCATTTGGACCAATAGAACACGTTCTATAGCCCTTTGAGGTGGGCAACTTAATTCTTGCTACTCTATGTTTTTGAAAAAAAAATCCTCTACAGGCTTATGTACTATTATTTGATACACTTCAGTTTAAAATTCATTTCTGAAAAGTGTCCATTACAGGTGTACCTACTCAAGCTAACATCAGGGGTGCAGAAAATTTTTCGGGCTCAATACTTCCCCAGAGTTCAAATTGTTTTGTGCAAAATTTCCCTAAAACTAAAGCATATTTTCATTCTAATTTAAGCAATTATCTATTGCTAGCAACTGCTTCTCTGCAAAAATATTTTTTTCTTTTCATTAAATATACTCAGGACAAAAATTTTCCCAGTGCTTCAGAATTTCCCCCGAACCTCATTTGTGTGCTCGAACATATTCTGCACCCCTGGCTAACATATTTAGAAACTGGTTGGGAATGATATCAAAATGATTAAGGCTTATCCCCAAGCTTTTGGCATGAAGGACCGCAGCCATCTTCAGAACTGACAAGTATCTTCTCCATCGTTCAGGCACGCCGCTCCAGGCTTCGTCGATCTGCGTGTGCGTCCTGTTGTTGACGGCGCCCTCTTGCGTTAAGATTTCTATAGCTTCGCGTTTTAGACTGTAAGTATGATTTTTGGAATTGGCTATTTTTTAAACATTATTGAAATCTATTTCTAAATTTTCTTTTAAAGCTAAGTGAGAGAGGGCAGTACTACCCAGGTAGCACAGAGATATTGCCCAATATCAAAATTAAAATATTGGGCAATATTAAATGGACCCCCCCTAAATGATATTCCTGAATATTATTTTTTGACATTCAGAGATATCAGTTTCCAACATTTCTGAATATTTTTTTTCAGATATCCAGGAATATCTTTTTCTGATATTCGTAAATATTATTTTTTGACATTGAGCAATATTGGTTTCCAACATTTCTGAATATTGTTTTCATGTTTCTCCCATCAGGGAAAATATTGATTGTAAAAGAAATTGGGGGGAGGGGGGACTTGACTAATTAATATTTCACATGTAGACCTTTTTTTTTGTTTGAAATTATAATTCAAAAGAGAATTTTTTAATGCTTTAATATGAAATGAAAAATTTTCTGTAGTAACTACAGAAAATTTTTCATTTCATTTTAAAACATTAAAAAATTCTCTTTTGAGTTATAATTTCAAACAAAAAAAAAGGTCTACATGTGAAATATTAATTAGTCAAGTTCCCCCCCCCCAATTTCTTTTACAATCAATATTTTCCCTCACAAGTAGGAGCCCAAACATACAATATTGACCTGATGGCTGATGCTTTAACAGGTTAGCTGAAACATGTCTTCTTTTTTTTTTTTTTTTTAATGACGGAAAAAAAATTTTGTACATGATTTTTCATTTGATGGTGCTAAAAGATAATTCTTCACGCAGATTCTGACTCACCTTTTGGAGAACGTAAAGGCCTTTAATACTGAAATTGTGCAGCAATTTATATTGTAGAGTACAATTAAAAGCTTGAACAAATATAGTTGAAGCTTTTACTATAGAAAGCTATTTTATAATCACCTATAGAATATTAAATTTACTTTGGATTTTATAGTAACCACTACTCATAAAATCCACAAAGACAATATATTTTTAATTAATACAGCTCTGCTATAACAACCTCAGTGTTAAATCAAACTGCATACTCTTTTCTTTGGTCAACACAGTTTATCTAGAATTTTTCAGAAAGATTGTGGGAGTTATTACCAATTTCAAAGTATACAATAAATGTTTGCCATATGTGTAAAGGGAAAAGGGAGGGGGCAGGAAGTATAAATAGAGCTTTTCTTCGAGTAAAATAATAGCTATTAAAGAAAAAAAAATTCCAGTAATATGCTCATATTTCTTTTTTTTTACTCTGTACTTACCTTGAAACGTTTCCCACAAAATGTAATTTGCCATTGGAGGTTATTCCCCCCCCCCTAATTTATATTAATTTCAATGAAGCACTAATGCATCTTAGATACAAATATATTGAAAATGAATTCATTGTATTAAAAGTTAATCTCTTAAGCCTTGGATTTCATTAAAAATTACAAGAGGGGTGAATGATAATTCCAGTTACGAGTGATTAAATACATTTCTTTATAATGTTTCAAAGTACAGTAGAGCCTTCGTTATGCAATGCTCCATGATATTCAATGTGACACCTTGGTTAATGTAAAAGATTCATGATCAGACTTCGGATGATTACACATCCATCTGCAATTGATTACAAGAATTGATAAGGATTACGACTATGGCCAATTCCTAAAAGGATTATGACCGGTTACTGTTAAATTTGCAAAAAGGTAGTAATCTTGATCTTAGTGAAATCAAATATTCCGAAAATTCATAAGTAATGCAATTTTATTACACTATTTCTGTAGAATTTATAAAATAGCATTCTTATAGGGAATTACATTTGACTGTAATCGTTTCAAAGTCTGGACATGATCTGCAGTATGTTTAAAACTGTAATTGTGATTATGATTGTCAGTGTTATCCGAGGCATGTTTGATTCTGACCACCTTGGATAATCAGAGTTCTACTGTAACTTGATCGAAAAGCAAATATTATTGGTTGTAAACAATAGAAGAAGAAAATATTAAAATAAATAAATTTTGATTTGAAATAAATGGATCAAAATCTTTTTTGGGCTACATTTTAAGATTTTCATTAAATTGGAAATGCTATTAAAATTGAGTAATGCTTAAAATTGCACAATTGTGAATTTTAAAAACTAATTTAAGTTTTAATTCATGCAAAACAAAATGCGCTTTAAACAGCTTACTGGAAAAGGATTAACACTGGTAAAAAATTAGTAATGTACATTTTTAATATTTTAAATATCCCTAATTATAAACACACTTCAAATTAAGTTTTCTTTCCAAAAAATTACATGAAACAGATTTTCATATTTTATTTTTAAAAACAAAATTATCTTTATAAGTTTTCAGTATAATTGTCCACAATATCAAATGTTAAGGAACAATCTGAAGCACGAATCTTTTTTTAATTCTAATCAGATGCTTCAGCTAAACTTCGACCAAACATATTTGCCAAAACCTCCTTAAACTTCAAAGCAGCAGCAGCTACAAAAGAAAGAAAAAAGAAAGCTTTTCAGACATGTAATTGCTACACGATAAAATTAGCTGAAATATTTTAACCACATGGTTTGCTTAAAGGTTTAAATTATCAGAATGAAATTAGTAAGTTTCCCCCATCAAAATCAGGAAATTTTGCATTTTTAAATTAATAATTAGCGGAAGAATCAGATTTGACCTTTTGTTACTCTCTTTTACTCTTAAAATAATTGACAGTAGAAAAAAAATAAAATTGATGAATATTTTAAACCATTGATATTGGAAAAACTATTAATTAAAAAATACATTGCTCATTTCAAAACATATCAAAATGGTATAGTATGCTGTTTTATACTAGTTTTTTAATTAATTAATGAAACAATACTAACTAGCAAGTTTGATCCCCAGATCCAATAATTTTTAATTAGATTGGGTTTTAGTTTGAGTTAAGTATTATTAGAGGCACCAGGGGCGTAGCCAGAAACTTTTCATAGGGGGGGGGTTACGACTACTACAACTCATATATATGTATACGTGTAAAATTTCTCATGGGGGGGGATGACCCCCCTACCCCCCCCCCTTGGCTACGCCCCTGAGTGGCACCCAAAATTTGCTTAGACTTGGTAGAGAAAAAAAAAAGTAATAACAGATAACAGACTGTTAGTGATAAATTTTAGGGTACTTACGTATTATCCCGGCAGTCTGCCAAGACGAGCAATTTTTTTTGCCAAGAGAAATGCTGGACATATGAAATTATTAATGGTTTTGAATACGATTGGGGCAACAGTTTGGCAACTCGTTTGACGGATAAATAGTTTGGCTGGAATGACCACCGGGATAATACGTAAGTACCACTTTTAGGTTGGCCATGGAAGGTAAATTTCCATAAAATTGTTTTTATAGGAAAATCTAGAATTTAAATATAAACAAATGACACTTTTATGGCATAACAGTGACTATTCACCACAAATGAATTCTCATCCCGAATGAATAAGCATATTGATTACTTTAGGAGTTAATTACCTTAATGTTATGAGATTTTTTTTTCCTGATTACTGTTTCAAACTTAAATCAGTTAGTAATAGCACAGGTTAATGCAATGTGTCATGATTTAAGAAAAACTGAAAAGCAACAAAATTCAAATTTAACATCTGAGTGTCTTCTCTTACATTAAAACTAATTTCATTGGGATATTGTTTTTTTTTTGTGTGTGTGATTGTGGAATGCTACGTTAGGACTATCTGCCAAGGATGGGGGTGCCTTGGTAGGAGGACTTTATACGGGTTTCTAACGCTTATTCACATGTGATATTAGTAACAACTTGAATCAATTTAGTACTATGGTACTATACTATATCTTTCATTTCTGATATAAAAAATATGTATTTGTTTACTAATTGGGGAATACTTAAATTTGTTTACTATTCGGTTGTCGAATATTTAAGTATTTGGCCGAACCGTCACGGTATACAGTCGAATAGGTATACTGCCAGTATACCGAATATTCCGTGCATCCCTACATTGTACATTACCATACATAAAGAATTTGTTGATAGCTTCATTACAAAATGAGTAACACATGGTATTACTAAAATTAACACTTACATTATTGGGTCTTTCGGAAACCTATGATATTGGCGTTCAGGTTCTTTCACTCTAGCTGCGTCATAAAGGACACGCACGTAACATGGGAGGACTTCTTTTTTCTGTAGAAAGAAAAACTAATTAAAAAGGGGGTGAAGTCAAAACAAAATGTTTTACAAATGACAATATTGAAGCAAAATAGCCCGTACATTAACATGAAGTATTTTTACAAATAACTTATCCGCAATGTCTGTAACTAAGGGTAGAATCTTGTGTTTTGTTTTCTTTTTGTGCTGCCCCTCGGGCAATCTCTGAAATTATTTTGGTCACAGCCAAGTACAGTTTGTTGCCCATGCAACTTTTGCTATACATTTTTTTTTTTTAAATTGCGGCCGTTACTATGAAAAATGGATTTTTGACTACGTATGATTTGACTATGATGGCAGAATTCTCTTGACGGTGATCGGCTGCTTGTAAACAAATAGGAAACAAGCACACTGAAGATAAAACAATAGTAGTTTCTTTCTTTCTACTCTTTTTGATAATTACCATGAAAGAAAATTCTTTTCTTTTTGGTTGCCTAAGGGCAACTGAATTCTTTGTTTTACTTGCCCGTTTAAAAATCTGACTGCCCTGGGTAAGCAGACAACCACACTTTCGAGCGCTGTCTGTAACTGAGTTCGAATAATTTTAGATAATGCAATTCTATGTTAATAGTGTCCACAAGGCTGCTTTTAATTACAGCAAAACTACAAATGTTATCTGCGTAATGGGGGGATCAGGGGTGGCAAATAGGGGGTGCAGTTGCACAACCAAATGAAAAACTGAAAAACCAAAGGCATTCTCCCCCTGGGGGGGAGAATGCCTTTGGACCTAGAAGGAATATTCACATTACAACAACTGGAGAAAACCACGGGAAAAATAACCATATTTCATTATATGATAGATCATCATTTCTCATCTCTCCTATACAGTCGAACTCTTATAGCAAACCCAGTATATAACGAACTAAGGCACGTATCCAGACTGGTGGTTAAGGCAACTGTAAGCCAGCCCCCCCCCGAATATCTGACTGTTTACTTAGCTTACAGATGAAACTTAGGTTACAATTTGATACACAGTCCTCAACAAAATAAAATCTTAGGTATGGCACTCCATATCAAAATATCTCGTGACCAACTTTTCTAAAATTATAAATTTGATAATCAAGATACAAGATATGTGTTACAAATTTCATTAACTAAAATTTGCTGTGGGTCATGATTGGGCTCCAGCAGAAAAAAAATTGAGATTTTTAAAGTAGTAAAAGTTATGCGATGGAAACAAATGATGCAGGGTTGGCTAGTTTTTGACAGTTTTAACCATGGTTTAAACCATCATGTCAAAAACCTCAAATATTGAGTGGAAAAAATAAACAATACTTTTAAGTGTTTTACTTTATTGCAAAATAGCTTGTACTTCAATATCTGTAATGAATTAATCAATTAATATTTAGAAAAATAAAGCACTATAATCAGTAAAAAATGCTTACTTTGTTTACATCTATCAGGTTTATTTATTTTTAAGAAGTAAGACCATTATGTACTTTGTAAAGATGTGCTTACTCATAGCATCCAAGTCCCAAAATTTTTTACTAATTCTATTTTGAATGGAAAACTTTAGTATACTGATAGTTAAAACGATCTGATCTTTTATCTCTTTAGTCTAAATGAGTGAAATTGCTATGCTATTGGCTATTCCTTAAAGCCTTTTCAATTTAGATATTTAGATTAAACCAAAAATAAACTTGATGTTTCTTCTAGGAAATGTTTACCCATACGTTAGTTTGAAATTTTTGAAAAACTGCAGAATATTATTCATTAATTACATATATCAGTGGCGTAGCCAAGGGGGATAGGGGAGTCACAACCCCCTCCAATGAGGAATATTTTTTGTCATACAAGAAGTATATTCTTCGTCATACAAAAAGTATATTCTTCACTCCCGTATCACACACACACGTATACATATATGTGAGTTGCAGTAGTTGTAACCACACACACACATGATAAATTTCTGGCTGTGCCACTGATATATACAATTTTATATATATAATATTGTATACATTAAATTTATAAATTTGTATTATATAAATGGTATTAAACTAATTATTCTTAGTGAGCACAACTGATGTGCTAGTATAATTATTATATTTTAATATAATTAATTTTAATTAGGCATTTAGTTTAATGCAATATACTGCATAATTAGTTTGCATATTGTTCTTTTTCTTTTATGGATTAGTTTTTGACGGTTTAAAACAGATTTTGATACTTGTCATGTCGAAAATCAGTTTTTGAAGTCAAAAACCAACCCTGAAATGATGGTATATCACATGCAAAATGAAACTCAAAGTACGCTGCGAACTAACTACTAGACTAACCACTACTACACTACTACGAAGAAGAATGACCTGTACAAAAAGTTTAACATTTTAAATATCTATTAACTGTCATATTCCCCTTACTCGATTTCCACCTGCATGAAGGACTAACAGTCTGTGATTTCTGAATGCCATCGACCCCCGGTTTGCTTTTACTTATATCGGTTAGTGCAGCGGTTCTCAACTTTTTAACGTCGCGCACCCCCAACAAAGGCTAACTTACGATGGCGCCCCCCCCCCCCCACTCACATTTTTCAGCATACATTCAGTATTTTAATCTTTAACAATAACATTTAGTCGAATTTTCTACAAAATAATGTTATTAGTAAAGTTTGAATGAACATTTTAAGCAAAAATGGATATATTTTTGAGTAAAAATGAGAATAAATAAGATGATATTTTAAAAGCATGCATCACTACTATCTCTTTGGTTTTTCTCGCGCCCCCTCTGCAAACGCTCGGCGCCCGTCTTGGGGTCGCGTCTCACAGGTTGAGAAAAGCTGAGTAAGTGGATTTTTTCGGTTGTTGGTGGTAAAATACGATGTTTAAAAAATATTCGTGACATTTCATATTGATATTGTAATTAGTGCATGAGGGCCCAGTGACGCTTTATTGCAATTTTGTGTGTGTGTGCGTGGGAGGTCGAGGTTAGTTGGAAGATTCACACGCACATTCATTTCATGGAAGTAAAAAGGATATTTTACATTATTTTCGGGAGGGGCAATCTCCCCTTTACCCCCTTTAATCCTTCCTTGTGGGGGCCATTGTCAGGATTTGAATTTTGTATATCTCTAAGACTTCTTACTTAGTGTTATGCAGGAAAAGACTACCATGTGCGCCTTTTCTGAGGCTAGCGCCCATGGCACCTGCCAACCTCACCAGCTCCTAGCTACGGCACTGATTTTCCAAATTAATATTATGAAAAGTCTCCTCCACCCCCTCCAAATAAAAAAAAAATAAAATAAATGGAAATGTCATTTCCCCAGAAACTTGAAAGCGATGGCGTTGCTAGGGGGGGGCAGCAGTTGCTGCCCTTAAGTTTTTGATTGACGCAGTCGCATACAACGCGAACCTTTTTTTTACTCCTGTACAAAAATAAATAACTAATTAAGTCTTATAATTTTTTTACCTTCAAAAAAGAGGTAGTGTTCCTTTCTAAAGACAACTTTGCTAGTCGAGCTCTTAAAAAAAAAAAAAAAAAAAAAAAAAAAAAAAAATCCTTTTTAGTAATATTATCATTTAACAAGCTTTACAAGTTAGTAATTTTTTCAAAGTAATTTTAAAGAGGTGTAGCGAAACACAAACACACCTATTATACCCCAGAGTCTCATAATTTTACACTCCTTTCGCGTTTCCATATGATAGGGTCATAGCGTCAAGCAGAGAAAACATACATGTTCCTTGAAAAACCATGCTCAGTAACAAGATTTCTAAGCACCCTTTTTCTCTTCCCCTACATTTCGCGCACTTTCAGGCAACAAAACAAGATTACCTCCATCCATCTTGGTCGGATCACAATCTGTAAACGCCCCCCCCCCAATCTGTCCATAGAAATATATATATGTATGGCGCGAATGTTTCAGATGTACGTATCGTGTACAAGTGTTCAGAAAAAAAAGAAAAAAATTCCAACTCTTACTAAATACTAGAATCCACTATAGTATGGTAGTAAAAGAGGGGGGCTGTGGATCTTCTCCATAAATAAAAAACCAGGGTTTTAGCTCGAGGACTCACTGATAAGCAAGGACAGGACTTGCAGGGGGTACACAGACACAAGGAACATGTTGTTTCCTATTACAACTTCCTGGTTTAAACCAGTCCATAAAATTACTGAGAAAGCAATGAAAAGGAATAATAATAAAATAAAAAAAAACTCCAAGGACACCCCTCGAACATATAAATAATGAATTCTTTTTTGTTGGTTTATCAGTCATTTTCTAAATCTGTGCTAAACCATGAACTGCATACTCGTTTTCGTTTATTATTGTCTTTTCTTTAGGAGTTACGTTTAAGTTTCATTTTAACTAGACTAGTGTGATTTGTAAATATACAATTTTGTGAACTGTGTATAAGTTTCTATGCAGAGTTGAGTAAAATACATAAAAAATGTATTTTCGATATAAAATACAAATTACATTTCCTCAAACACAAAAAATTACAAAATGCTTTCTAAATTGAAAAAATACAAAATACATGTATTTTCAAAATACATACAAAATACGTCCAAAACTTTAGTAATCAAGAATAAGTAAAATTTATCAAGAATTTTACTTATTCAATACTCTTATTCAAGAATTTTACTTAATTAATCAAGAATAAGTAAAATTTTCTACAAAAACTTCTAGTTTATTTTATTCAATGTATTTTTTGATGAACAAACAAATGTATCTTACTTATTTTTTTTTTATATACATGAATTTTTCTGGAATAAATTGTATCTTAAAAGGCATGAAAGCAAAAATGTGTTTGACAAGTATTTATTGAACGTTATTTTTCAGTGATAATGGATGTAATTAAAATATAAAATTAAATATACTTCTAAACGAAGATGAATTAAATTATACTTCTACTTTAAGGTGCATTCATATATTACTACAAAAAAAGTGTGCCATTGTATTAATTTACTTAACAGTATGCAATTTAATTAAGAAATTATGAAAGGGACTTTTAAAAGATGGTATAATTATTCTAAACACTATGATTTAGAAAAAGAATGATTTGCTTTAAAAAAAAACTAGTTTTTCATATTGATTATCGCTTAGTATATTACTTTTTCGACCATTTATGATGCCTGCAAAGGAAAAAAGTCTTTCGACAGGAGCACTTAGTCGGCAAATTTGTGTTAAATTTCATGAAAATTTCTTTTACTGTCGGATATGACTTTAGAACTTTCAAATCTGTTGATTTTCCGGAAAGAAACTGCAGCAATTAAATTTCATTCTCATTTTGAGAATTTGTGGTATGTGGTTTGGAGTCATTAAATTCAAACCTGTCATCATCATTCGTAGTAGTTTTATCTTCAACCTCTCTCGCTTCACTCTAAAATTACTTCATTTTGATAAGGATAACATTAAAAATTGAAAAGATAGCTGAAATGTTTCATTTATTTCATCCAAGCTAATAAAACAAAATCTTAAATTATGATAAGAAGTATAAATTTAGGGTTCAAGCTCTTAAAGCGAATTCAAACCCATATCTAATATTTTTTAATACAGACATCAATGGTGAGGTTTAAATTTCTGAGAACTCTAACACGATCCATCCATGATTCTAAATATAGGAGGAGAAAAAAAAATGAGTAAATGATGAACAATTAAAATTAATAAAAGAAACTTAAGGTTTACTTAAATTTCCAAACAAGACAGTTAATATATATATATATATATATATATATATGTATGTATGCTGTTTCTCTCTCATACATTTTTAAAAAGTTGGACTAGCATGCTTTGATGGAAAGAGATTATTAATTCTTTTACAGAAATCCAGTGAATATTAGTCAAACATATTTTTCTCCTTTTTCAGCTTCATTCACATTTGTGAATCAGTTATCAGCAATACAGAAAGCCTCCTAGACCGACTATCATTAAACTGATCTAAATAGGCGTGTGAGAGTTCCTCTCTCCTTCTCGCTTAATATAACCTAAGCGGCTCAAAAAATCCTAACACCTCTTTAGTCACCATTTATAACACTAAAATAGAGCAGATGCAACCATAAGCGTAAAATTCTCAAAATTATTGGGGGGGCCGGGCCCCACAACTACATATATTCACGTCAGTGGCGTAGCCAAGGGAGGGTAGGGAGGTCATAATCCTCCCCCCATGAGGAATTTTTTGTTATACAAAATGTATATTCTTCACTCCGTTCGTACACCCGTATACATATATGTGAGTTGCAGAAGTCGTAACCCCCCCCCATGGAAAATTTCTGTCTACGCCACTGATTCACGTACATATAACTTACTCATAACTGCCAACTACTACGGAATATAATTAACCACTTTTTCTACCTGAGTTTTCAGCTTAAAATATAGCAAAATTTTTGTGCTGCGCACGCGAGCTGGTTACTAGATTGAAAAAAAATAATTAAAAAATATACAGTTTACAAAAAATGGTTAATTATATTCCGTAGTAGTTGGCAGCTATGACTTACTATATATAAGTGTAAATTATTCGAGGCGCTCGAGCTCTATAGGTCCATAGAATTCTACACCTATGTAATTTAAGTATCCATGTTAGTATCTTTCTACCATGTTATAAGTTAAAAATAGAAGCAAAGTAAAAAATCCAAAGGAGGAAAAAACATTTTCGATGAGAGTGCATTTTAGACACATCTGAACTTTTCTTCATTTCATACTTTACATTGCATAGTCTGATTTTAATTAACCAGAGCCTGGCGAGGGCAGCTTCTCGTAACATTCTGTGTTACGTGGCGTCAAATGAATACTAAATCATGATTGAATTCAAAAGAAGAAAAATCTTAAAAGTACAAGTAAAGGATTTTTTTAAACGTTTGTAAATGGCGTGAAATACATTTTTTTATGTTAGTATAAATTATTTTTCTGTATTTAGAGGTAAATTATTGGGTGGGCTCAGCCCCTATTCACAATTTATTGGGGGGGGGGCTCGAGCCCCACGGGCCCATATAACTCTACGCCTATGGATGCAACAGAATTGTTTATGTCATGAACTGGGAAAAAATTAATGCCAGCTGCCCTATTATTTTTGTTTAATTTTCCCAAACCAAGCTAATTTTGATGTTAGATTAATTTAACTTCAGAACGAAAAATTATTTTCGGTATTTTGGAAATACAAACTACATTGAAAATGTATTTTAAAATACATTTTCAAAATACCCTGCTTTTTCGTGTGAAAATACAAGATACAAATGTATTTTGAAAATAGTATTTCAAATACACTTATTTGCGATACTGCCAAACTCTGATTATGAAAGCGCTCTGGTTCACTGGCGTAGCCAGGGGGGGGGTCCACCGGGCCCGTGCCCCCCCCCCCGAAATTTTTTCAGTTGTTATATATATATTGTAATTTGTAAAAATGGATCGTCTCAGAATCCTTGTTGTGTGATATTTGTCTAATCTTTCTGAAGGAGGAGTGCAGCTTTCTATTAGCAAAAACGTTTTAGAATCGGTTCTATAGTTACAGAGATATCCAGAGAGTGTAATGTCTTAGAATTATTTTGAGTATTCCTGTAAAGGAACTATTTGCGCTACATGCATGAATTTTAGCCTATAATACTCAAGAATAGGGAGCTTACTATCAGTGAAAAATGTTTTGGAATCGGTTCAGTACTTACAGAGATATACATAGAGCGTAATGTAATTCTTATGAGTATCCCTGTAAAAGAACTATTTGTGATATATGCATAAAAGTTAGCCTATAACACTCAGGGTCCCACCAGTGTCTAAGAGGTTCTGCTCTCAAAACTGGAAGATGCCAGGTTCAAACCCCGGTCGTGCCTGTCGACCCAGCCGCTCGCAATTTTTCATGGTTTTCTCCAAAACCTCGTATAAGTACAGGCTAGGATCCCTTAGAAAGTTCCCCACAGAGGAATTCTCCATATAGACTTAGGAGCCTAGCACAGTCAGTCGGTCTTAATCCACAAACAAAAAATCAATAATACTCAGGAATAGTGTAACTTTCAATCAGTGAAAAAAGCTTTAGAATCCGTTTAGTAGCTATAATATTTCCATAGAGTGTAATGCATTAGAATTATTGAGTGTTTTTGTAAAAGAATTATTTATGCTATATGCTTGAAAGGTTGCCTGTATGTTAATCCAGGGCATAAGCTATCTTCATTACAAATTCATTCAGTCAAAAACATCTAAACACACAAACGTACACATTTATATTATTGGTAATATCTGGAAATTTATGAACTTTAAGAAACACAATTGGGCTTTTCTTTCTAATGCTTTTTAATTTGGCATAAAATCAACATAATTCCCATACCATTTCATGTTTTTCAAATGCATGTGAACTTCAAATAGAATTTCTACTTTATTTCAAAAGCAAAAAACGGTTTATAATTAATAATTAGAAAAGTAATTAAAATTTGAAAATTCTGAGCCTCAGGTGCACTTTACCGAAGTCATGGGCTTATATGCTCAAATTTTCAAAGCTCTGCTTTCTGTAGATTTGTCTGGAGAACATTCATTTTTATATTATAGATAGATAGATTTGGCATAAAACTGGCATAATTTCCGTGGTATTTAAGGTTTCTCAGGTGCACGTGCTTCTTTATTGAAGTAATAGCATTCTTGTTAGCTCAAAAATTGAATCATTTGATACGGGAGGAACTCGCCAAGCATGGCAATGTAAAAATGGTTTTTAATTATTAATTAAAAAAGTAATTAAAAATCTAAAATTCTAAGTAGCGTATAACCTTCTCCAGGATCCCATCTATATCTAAACCGAAATTTATCCTAATCAATTCAGCGGTTTAGGCGTGAAAGCGTCATAAACAAACAAACTCACTTTCGCATTTATAATATTAGTTAGGATACTTTTTAATTTGGCGTAAAATGAGCGTAATTCTAACTCATGTTTGTAAATTTCACGCGATTCCAGATACTTGGAAACGCTTTGTTGCAAAGGAATGAATGATTTTATCCCAAATCTGGCAAGCATTCTGTTTATTTTTTCAGTTTTTTATTAATATCTTCTAAAATAATTCGATTTTCGAAATTTAAGTCATCTTAGCAGGTTCCTCGGAATTTTTCGAATCTGTGGGTACCTTAGTCGAAACTCAAATCCTCACGGTTTAGGAGGAGATAGGTCTACACGCTTTGACAGCGACAGCGGCCTTTACTTTTTTTTCGAATAGAGAGAAACTGAATTTGATGTAGTTACGCCCTCAATTTGCAATTGATTTCCGACAAATCTCTCATTTGCTGCAGTAACGTTAAACATCGGAAATCATCACTTTTGAACTAATACCACAGCGAATTTTTTCACATCATTACAGGAATAATGAGTTATGATTTTTTGCTGCAGCAAATCAGCCCTATGGATGTGAGAATAAGCGATTTATATTACCATGCTTAGTAGTGTTCCAAAAGTATTTGGCAAAAAAATAATTTTTTATTTTCAATTTGCATACCCTCTATTTATGTGACATTTGATAAAATAAAATAGTTTGGAAAGTTTAAAGCTATTTGAAGAGTATTAAGTGACAGTTCAAAGTTTAAAAAATGATTTTATGCAATTTTTGTCATTAAAAATATTTTAATAAATAAGGTTTCAAATATGAATAAAGAGATAAATTATTAAGTTATGCCTGCCTGCATTCTACACCTGTTCATTTCAAAACAAATATTGCAGATAGCTCAAGGTATTATTTTTAAAAAGGTTAGTGTTCTTTATGTTGAATTTGGAAAAATAATTATAAAAAAAAATTAAACTGGCATATATATATATATTTATCTAATATAATGGCATTAAGTTATGTTTGTAATATTATATGTATTTAATATCAAATAACACATTGATTTAAATGAAAGAAAGGAAAAATTTTGATGATTTTTAATAAAACCCCAAAAAACCGTTTTATTGGGGTTTTTTAAAAAAACCTACCCGGGTTTTTTTGGGTTTGTGGTCGGGTCCGAAACCCTGGCTAGGGGGCTTCAGTTCCCCTAAAAGAGATTGCTAAAGGATAACATTCTGTTTCATTATGCACTTTGAATATGTAAAAGTGATCTTTTTCAATCACTTAGCCCCACCCAAAAGTTTTACATTGGTTTAGAC
>JAWZYV010018306.1:0-25695 GCA_038373885.1 Cheiracanthium punctorium | reverse complement strand
GAATGTTTTGATCGTCTGCCATCTTGCTGGTCGTTAAGTCGAACGATGGCAACGGCTGCCCTTTTTTCAGCATTGGGCAATCTATCCAGCCGTTCTCGCGTTCTTCCATTTTCCAGCAGATGTCAGTGCTGTTAAAAAGAATCGTGACCATTTTTTTACGGGAAATGACGTGCTAAAAAGTAAAGAATTCTCGTGGAGCTATGTCACCCGTAACTATTTTTATAGAAATCAAATTTATTCTTCGTGACGGGCAACAGTCGAAACGTCAGAGTTGGGTGTTCCCAGAGCGGGACCACTGAGCGTTAAAGGGTTAACACGATTTTCTCAAATTTTCTGAATGATTAGAAGGTCAAGAATCGTCTTCTGCTACTGAAGGAGAGAGCCAATCAGCGAGCGGTATTTCATCGCTCGTAACACCACTGAAGGCGGAAGCATCCAAACCGTCCCAGTCTACACCTGCCTTTATTTTTTACTCTATGCAGTAAATGGCTTAAAACGGTTAGAGGGATGTTTATAAGTGTCTAAAGTAACTGTGTGCGTGTTTCAAAAAGTCGTCCATATACCCTATTTCACTTCTCGAACCTTTCAATTACGCCAGCGGTCTTAGAACGCATCTTTCGCGTAAGTCAATACTCTGTATTCCCTTTCCAATGAAAAAAAAGAATCACGAAAGTTTGTCCACATAGTAAAAAAATTACCGTTGAAATTACAAAGATTTCGACGAATTGATAACCTCCTTTTTGAAGTCGGTTGAAAAACAAAAATTAGATTACGCGGGAGAAATTACTCAAGTGGACTATATATGAGCACTGAGATTGTAATGTAATAAGAATTTTAATTTGAAATAATTGCGCACAGTTTTGATGAAGTAACTTCAACTAACGAGACCGCAGCATACATAATTATGTCAGTTTATGAGACCAGTTGAGCTTCTTTCACGTTCGAAATATTGACGGTGACGTAATGATTGCAATTAAATTATGAGCATGAAAATGGATAATTACGAACAGTAAAATTTACTTTCTCAGCAAAAAATAAGAAAGAAAAATTATTACTTTTTTCCTTCTGTGTTCGAAGTAGAGAAAGTATTTTTATCATGAAAAATTTCATTATTGAAAATTTGACGGAAAAAAATAGTGTTTTAAAATCCCCAAATTCGAATAAATAAAATTAGATTTTGTCTGTACATTACTTAGAAGTAAAAAAATTTGCGATTTCTATCCGTTTCAAGCACCTGGGAATCGTTAGAACGGATAGAAAATTTTGCGATTTCTATCCGTTTCAAGCACCTGGGCGTCGTCGCCTGGGATCGTTACTATCAGTACGACCGTAAAAAAGAAAAGTTTGTCTGTCTGTCTGTCATTCTGTCCGTGACGCTTTTTTTGTTCGCGCATCACGTAAAAACGACTGAAACGAATGAAAAGAAATTTGGTGAAACGATAGGCGGTCACTCAACTTAAACTGTAGGCCTCGAATTTTTAAAAAAATTCGATTAGATTTTGAGATTGTGCGAAAATCGTTTCAAACTGCGTAAATTTTTTTTCGCGCATCACGTAATAACAACTAAAGTGAATTAAATGATATTAGGTGGCATGATAGTTAATGACTCAACTTAAACTATAGATGTCAAAAAAGATTAGATTTTGCGAAAATCGTTTCAAACTACGTGAATTTTTGTTCGTGCATCACGCAATAACGACTGAAGCGAATGAAATGATATTTGGCGGCATGATAGTTGGTTACTCAACTCAAATTATAGGCGTCGAATTTTTTAAAAAATTTCGATTAGAGTTTGAGATTTTGCGAAAATCGTTTCTGGCAGCGTACATTTGTGTTTGCACATCACGTAATAACTACAAAGGTGAATGAAATGATATTTGGTGAAATGATAGGTGGTCACTCAACTTAAACTATGAGCATCTAATTAAAAAAAATCTATATTAGATTTTTGAGATTTTACGAAAATCGTTTCAAACTGCGCGAATCTTTGTTCACGCATAACGTAATAATGACTAAGGCGAATGAAATGAAAGTTGGTGACATGATAGACGGTCGCTGAACTTAAAACTATAGGCGTCAAGTTTTTAAAATATTTGCATTAGATTTAGAGATTTTGAGGAAATTCTTTCAAATTGCGTACATATTTGTTCAAGCATCTCGTAATACGGACTAAAGCAAATAATAATGAAATTTGGTGAGATGATAGAGCGAAATAGAGTAATATTAGGCTGTTATATGATGTTAATGCAGAAAACTAACTTTACAAGCCGCATAGGGAAAATCGCGCCAAATGACCAAAATGTCGCCAAGCTTGGCGGTTTATGGCGAAATATCGCCTAATTTGGCGCCAAAAATAAGTACCCAAAAGTGAGATTACCGAAGGCCAATGAATAATATTTCTCGAGATTTCTAGAAACCCTGTACTAATCAATGGGGAAACCCAAAACTTCGTATCTCCGGTTCTAGTTGACCGATTTTGGCAACGATAAGCAAAATTTAACTATTTAACGTGTAGAATACGAATTTTAAACTATTTTTAACAGCCAGGCGGCAGAACAGACTGAAAATTCGTGACTTATTAGTCCATAGTCCATGAAGTGAAGAAGCATTATTGATTTTTTCGGGTGTTTAACATCATCGTTTTTACTTTCCGAACATGTACCATGTAAGGAAAGTATTGTAATCATGAAAAAATTCGACTTCGAGATTTTGGTGTATTGATTGACACGTTTTGAGGTCTTCTGAATTCATTTATGCTATTTTCACGAGATGTATGTATGTATGTATGTATGTGAATGAACACGATAGTTCCTTAACGGGGCATTCGATTGAGCTCAAATTGGGTATATATGTTATAAACCAACGTCGCACGACCGGTATTTATTTTGATGTGTATAGGACTTATAGTTTTCCTGCAGGGCTACGACAAATATTTCTTTTACATTATGGTCTATGGGAGAAATTCTTGAAGGTGCGCTAGCGTTTAAACGGTACATTCAGTTGAGCTCAAACTGGGCATATATATTATAAACCACCATCGTAAGACTGGTACTGATTTTGGTGTGTATAGTACTTATAGTTTTTCTACAGGGCTACGACCAAGATTTCTTTTACATTATGGCCTATGGGGAGAAATTCTTGAAATTGCGCAAGCGTTTAAACGGTGCATTCGATTGAGCCTCAATTCGGTATGTGTGAATTAGTCATCGATTAAAATTTATTTAAATGCTTGGTTACGATCCTAATCGTAAGTGTTCGGAAAGTCGAGTGGAGTCACTCCAGATTTTTTTTCAGCTGTTCTAAAGTCCTGTGACGACTATCGCTCTTCATGTGCAGCAACACCCTTAAATAAACAACCAACAAACATTTCGTAAGCGGTGCCATAAATTAAAATAACAAGATAATCATGTGTAAACATTTATCTTTTCCAGGTATGTGCATTTTTTTTACCCCCAAATCCAACAGCAAGTAGATAGAAGAAGAAAAAAGAAAAACCTAACAAGCATCACATTTTAAGTTTAAGCGAACTACAAATTTCAGTAAAAAATTTATAGCTTTTTTTTTTTTTTTTTTTTTTTGGAAACAGGTAATATCTGTGTGCCCGACCGACACAAAACGCCATTCCTTGACCTTCCGGCTCCATTGTCTCCTTTCGCGTTCTTCATAAATTTAATAAATTATGAATTTAGAAGGAACGGGGATCAACGCTTTTTATCTGCTGCAACTCGCGGTCCAGATTTATGGAGCAAAGTTTACGGTGAGATTAGGGAATGGGTATGTCCAGATCCCAATGAGGTGGCTACGTCGAACAAACAAAATCTGTCTTACGGTCTTCAAAACAAACAATGAACAAAATGCACCTGAGAATCGGGAAAAAAAAAATCATAATGATTCATCATAAATTGCACTCCACACTGAAATAAGCGAAAAACTGAGTCGTTTATAAACTTCCAGAAAAAGTTCTTAAACAGAATGACAGAATGAGTGTATTTTTTATATTATAGCAAATCTACACGAAGGGGGATCTGCCTACAGGGGGGGAATGACTTTTTTAGGGGTTCTAAAGCGTATTTACTTTGCATTTTGAGAATACTGACAAAAACTCCAGATCGTTAGATCGACGGCTGCGCGGAAGGCCTGAACTCGGGACCTTCACATTTTAGCCGTCTATGTTCAGTGCCCTATACAATCGGCCATGGTGGGGCCATGGCACAGCTAAACTTTTGAAACAGCGAGCCATTGTGCAAAATTTTAAACGTTTAAGAATCTTTTGCCGAGAAGTTAGGTAACTCTGGTGAAGGAAGGTGCTTTTGCGAAATATTAGTTACATTTTATTTATGGATTTCATAAATCAATTTCCATATATAAAATTCAAAATGTTGAATATTTGTTTTTATTTATTAATGCGAATGATTTCTTGCTGCTTAAATTTGGTTATGCATATTGCATGCATAACATGTGAAATATCTAACCTTTTCAATGAATAAAAATAAAGTTATCTTGAAGAAAACTATGATTTCATAAATCAATTTCCACCACTATAGCTCCTGAAGTGTCCTATTGACCAGCTGAACTCCATCGGCAGGCTCGGGTCCAGCAAGCAGCGCGGTTTCATTAATTTTTACAGCCCAATTTTTGAATTACAATTGGTAAAATGCATCAGTGCGATCGATAAAAAAACAGTTAGTTTACAATAGTTCATTAATAGCTCATAATATTGTACTTTGTAACATCTCTCTCTATGTTACGGCCAAAGCCCGAAATCGGCCTGTTCGCGAACTGGCCGGCCAATTCGCGTTTTGGAAAACGTTGCTGTAAACTTACCGGCCAATGTCCGATCTTTCCTTGATTTCGGGCTTTGGCCGGCCGATTCGCGAAGTGGCTTGGGACGATCGGCCAAAGAAATCAAGAGCAGATTGTTTTACACACAGTTAAAAATGAAGTATTTAAAAATGAGTACGTCTGTGCACTGTTTTTTTTTTTTTTTTTTTAAGTACAATTGTTTTAGAAACGAGTTCAAATGTATAAGTGACATCTCTGAGTTAAAAATAAGCTTGTAATATATAAAAATCTGGAGTGACTCCACTCGACTTTCCGAACACTTACGATTAAGATCATTACCAAGCATTTAAATAAATTTTAATCGATGAATAATTCAAATATATATACCAAAATGAAGCTCATCGAATGTATCGTTTTAAACGCTAGCGCACTTTCAAGAATTTCTCCCCATAGGCTATAATGTAAAAGGAATTTTTGGCGTAGCCCTGTAGAAAAACTATAAGTCCTATACACACCGAAATCAATACCGGTCTTGCGACGGTGGTTTATAACATATATACCCAATTTGAGCTCAATCG
This sequence comes from Cheiracanthium punctorium, assembly GCA_038373885.1. Classification (NCBI taxonomy): domain Eukaryota; kingdom Metazoa; phylum Arthropoda; class Arachnida; order Araneae; family Cheiracanthiidae; genus Cheiracanthium; species Cheiracanthium punctorium. Next base: position 20,335 of record JAWZYV010018306.1, on the reverse strand, counting down.
CATGCCCCGTTCAGGAGCTATCGTGTTCACTTACATACACACACACACACACACACACATACACACATACATACATACATCTCGTAAAAATAGCATAAATGAATTCAGAAGCCCTCTAAACGTGTGAATACACCAAAATCTCGAATTCGAATTTTTTCATGATTACAATACTTTCCTTACATGGTACATGTTCGGAAAGTAAAAATAGGATCTCTTGTCATTCTGTTCTCATATTAAAGCCATAATAGAAATTATTCAGTGAGCGTATACGCTGTAACAACGAGATAGCGTGAAGAATATTGGATTGGCGCCTTTCAAAATGACGAATTATATCTTGAGCAAATGCTTTGCGCAACTTGTATGAATACAAAGGCAAATTGAGTACTCCATTTTTCAACTACCTTTAAGGGATATCCTTAGTCTTTTTCTGCTCCATAGACCAAATGCTAAAGATCCTAGATCACATTGTCTCCCGAACTATCGCTTCAAAAAATATGAAACTTTTTGCAAAGGCAAATAGATTAGAGATGAGACGGGCTCAGCCCGAGCCCGAAAGCCCGAGCCCGGGCTCGGGCTCTGTAATTCACAATTGCGTTCGGGCTCGGGCGGGCTCGGGCTCGTGAAAAATTTCCATTTCATTGAACTAACTCCTTGAAACAGATTTTTAAAGTAGTGACACGTGTGGAAAATAAAAGTACTTATTAAAAAAATAGCGGCACCTTCGCGTAGAAGGCGCGTGAAGCTCTTTGGGTATTTCAGAACGGCGGCTTATATTGTTTAGTTAGTCATGAGATCGAACATTATTTCATAAACATAGATATAAAGATGCAGTGGAAAGTGCATTACAAATTTGCAACTCTATTTGTCTTTAATTTGCACAAACGGCAAAATTTATTGTATTCTATCAAAGAATTACTTCTTTGAATTTTATGGAATTTTATTGAATTTTATTTAGCTTTAGCAGAAATTTCGGGCTCGGGCTCCGACCAAAATAATATTGCTCGGGCGGGCTCTGATTAAAAGTCTTCGGGCTCGGGCTTCAAAAAATGAGCCCGAACTCATCTCTAAAATAGATACCGGTCAGTCTACCATTATCACTTCGGGCTTTGACCACAGATTCCCAGCCACTTCGCGAAATGGCCAGCCAAACTAGAATATACAATATTAAATGCAAGTACTTCGGACTTTGGGCTTTGGCCGTAACATATACATATATATAACACTTTTAAAAAAACTTTTTAGGAACTGGAAGTTCTTTTTTTACTTTCCGAACATGTACCATGTAAGGAAAGTATTGTAATCATGAAAAAATTCGAATTCGAGATTTTGGTGTATTGACACGTTTTGAGGTCTTCTGAATTCATTTAAGCTGTTTTTACGAGACGTATGTATGTGTGTGTGTATGTGTGTTTGTGTGTATGTGAGTGAACACGATAGCTCCTGAACAGGGCATGCGATTGAGCTCAAATTGGGTATATATGTTATAAACCACCGTCGCAAGACCGGTATTGATTTTGGTGTGTATAGGACTTACAGTTTTTCTACAGGGCTACGACAAATATTTCTTTTACATTATTGGCCTATGGGGAGAAATTCTTGAAAGTGCGCTAGCGTTCAAACGGTACTTCCGATTGATCTCAAATTGGGTATACATGTTATAAACCACCATCCTAAGACCGGTATTGATTTTGATGTGTATAGGACTTGCAGTTTTTCTACAGGGCTACGACAAAGATTTCTTTTACATTATGGCCTATGGAGGAAAATTCTGGAAAGTGTGCTAGCGTTTAAACGGTACATTCGATTGAGCTCAAATTGGGTATACATGTTATAAACCACCATCCTAAGACCGGTATTGATTTTGATGTTTATAGGACTTATAGTTTTTCTACAGGGCTACGACAAAGATTTCTTTTACATTATGGCCTATGGGGAGAAATTCTTGAAAGTGCGCTAGCGTTTAAACAGTACATTCGATCGAGCTTCAATTTGGTATATATGTTTGAATGATTCATCGATTAAAATTTATTTAAATGCTTGGTAATGATCTTAATCGTAAGTGTTCGGAAAGTCGAGTGGAGTCACTCCAGATTTTTTTAATTTTAATTCTAACCTTCCTGTGTGTGCATGGTAGATTTTTGATTTTTTTTTTCGGAGAACGGTATGCCTTTTAACACCCGAAACGATTTTGATAGGTATATTTTTTAAGCGCATAATTTTACAAAGTTTCAAATTAATTTTACCTCAATAATTATCATCATGCATTACCTAAAAATTCTTAAAGTCGAAACAATAAAAATAAAAAAATCAAATAAAGAAGAAAAAGAATGAAGAAAATTTCACCGAATTCCCAATTACTGGTAGATTTACATTTATTTCCTACTCAATGGAGAACTTTTCTGGAGTTCGAAACCTTTCAATACTGCAGCAATACGGGATGCGGAGCTACGCATGGGGTGGGGTAGAACTTTTTGTCTTCCATAAGTTGTATTTTTTTTTTCTTCTTCTCATCTGTTTCGTGACCTATTTGGAACAGTGCTCCAGCAAAGTTTAAAAAAAAAAAAAAAAAACATACAGCAGGTGATGAGGAAAGGAAAAAATGAAGTGGGGAGAATATTAAAAGAAATAGAAAAGCAAATTAACAACAGAAAAAACACTTCTACTTTTCTTTTCTTTTAAAAATCCAACTGTTGGATGTCGCGTGATTTTATCCGGCGTGAGAGTTTGCTGTACATAGAAATTCAAAGTAAAGAATTGCATTAGAGGAGAATTTTTTTTTATAACTTAAAATAATTGTGATATTAATTAAATCAAGGAAGCTTTTATTGTGCAAAACCTTTCAGGTAAAATAACTAGTGTAAGAATTTAAACCTAATTAAAAAAAGGAATCCTCAAAAGGAAAAAAAAAAAAAAAAAAAACTGGAATTTTCGAGAGGTTTCACCCCCCCCCCCCCAGAAACACTTTATTTCTGCTTTTGGAAAAATTAAAAATTTTTTTAATTTCATTTGTAAAATACTATATTCAGAATTATATAATACTCGTTGTTTTACATTCTCGTGCTTTTGTCAAATACGCATTTTTTTCGTGCAAGGTATCTCTCATGAAAACACTAAATTGGTACGTGTAACTGTAAGATGATTTATTTTCACAGTGCACCAAATTATTATTTAATTTGCAATTAAATGATATTTTCCTCACTAAAAATGAAAAAATACTATCACTATTATGAATTATTCGAACTGACAAATTTGGGCATTTAATATAATGTGGTATAATTTGAAAAATATGTGCATTTGGTAACGCAAACGCAGTTTCTTGGATGCTAATCAAAAAAATATTAAGTATTACAAAGATATATACATTTACATTATTTAAAAAATGTTAACACACCTGATACCGAAAGCTTAATTTTAAACTTATATTAACCTTCTCTCATACCAGAAAAAAAAAAAAAAAAAAAAAAATATATATATATATATACATACACATACCTAAAAAGAATGATTGAATGGCAATATTACTAGACGAACACTCCTTTGAACAAGGAAAGCTACTGGTAATTCTGAGACAGAAAGGCTAAATTCTTAATAGTTAAAACTACATATATGTAAATTTCTGTTTAGTGCGGGGAAATATTGCATAAATTAAAAAAAATATGGAGTGACTCCACTCGACTTTCCGAACACTTACGATTAAGATCATTACCAAGCATTTAAATAAATTTTAATCGATGAATAATTCAAATATATATACCAAATTTAAGCTCAATGGAATGTACCGTTTAAACGCTAGCGCACTTTCAAGAATTTCTCCCCATAGGCCATAATGTAAAAGAAATCTTTGTCGTAGCCCTGTAGAAAAACTATAAGTCCTATACACACCAAAATCAATACCGGTCTTGTGATGGTGGTTTATAACATGTATACCCAATTTGAGCTCAATCGAATGTACCGTTTAAACGCTAGCGCACTTTCTAGAATTTCTCCCTATAGGCCATAATGTAAAAGAAATCTTTGTCGTAGCCCTGTAGAAAAACTATAAGTCCTATACACACCAAAATCAATACCGGTCTTGCGAGGGGGGTTTATAACATATATACCCAATTTGAGCTCAATCGCATGCCCCGTTCAGGAGCTATCGTGTTCACTCACATACACACAAACACACATACACACACATACACACACACACACACACACACACATACACACATACATCTCGTAAAAATAGCATAAATGAATTCAGAAGACCCCAAAACGTGTCAATACACCAAAATCTCGAATTCGAATTTTTTCATGATTACAATACTTTCCTTACATGGTACATGTTCGGAAAGTAAAAATATTCATTACTTTATATTTTCCAGGAGAAAATAACTACAAGATAAACTTTTATTTCTGAAAGTCAATTTTTCTATTTTTTCCGTAAAAAAGAACCCGAAAAGAAAAACCAGTTTTTTTTTCCTCAGCATTTCAAAATTTCCAGAATTTTTATATATCCCGACATAATACGTATAGTTTTTAGAAAATAAAAATACAAAAATCGTCATCCCTTTGGCTGATATGCAGCCAAGGAAATAGAAGGACCAATTGAAATAATAATAATTTTTATAAATTATTAGAATTTGCTTTTATTTGCTTCAACTGAAATGTGTGAAAAAATTTTCTTGGAACATTTCTACGATACTTCAAACTTTTCCCGATTTTTCCGTGAAGTAACTTTGGCGACAGAGGTCAGCACACGTTTTTACTGAGATTACCAACACAATTTAATTCCTCATCAGCGGGTCAATGGATTTCTGAACATTCGCACCACTCAGAAAATAACTTTTTCGTACGAAAGTTGAGTTTGGAAGTGCTTTATGGTTGCCGCATTAGACATGATTTATCCCAGCAAACACAGACACATTCTCTGAACGTCTATTAACGTTCAGAAAACGTCTTCTGAACGTTAATAGACGTTCAGAGAACCTGTGTGTGTTTGCTGGGATATCTCTCATTTAAAGAACAGCTTCAACCACCGCCCATGAAGTGCACGGGCAAGTGCACAACTACAAAATATACTCTTTTCTCTCAGAGCATTGCGTTGCCAATGTCCGTAAGAAAAATACTGTTCAATTATTCTACGTCTTTACCGTGTGAGCAGCTTGCGTCTCTTTAGCAAGCAAGGGGAAATGCTTTTATTGTATTTGAGGGCAAAACGGCAGAACGACAATATTTATGTTTCGAGACGATCGAAAAAAAAGAAAAAGTTAAGAGCTACTTTTATTTTTCTTATTCCTCGGAGAGAATAATTGCAGAGAGAGAAAACAGGGAGTGTGTGTGTGTAAAAAAAAAAAAAATGCATCACCTGAAGTTATTTGAGGAACGATAAATTTTGCCTCCGTGGTTCGGTAGAGATGGACAATGCGAAAATCTAGCAGGCGGAATCTGGCCTAAATGGTATCGTAAATTATGAGACTGAAGGGGTAAAAACGTAGTTTGGGCAGACGAAAAACGAATTTCGATGTTCTGTTTCGTAATTTTTTTTTCTTTTTTCTTCGGAGTGTTTTTGGAAAAGACATCACCAAGTAACATATATTCGCCAATTATCTTGAAGAGTCTGGGCTTCATTCAGGTCCATATCACCCATGGGATAAATAAAGAATATTTTATGCATTGCATGAATTTTTGTTGACTTTTGAGGGAAAATTTATATTGTTTCAACTGAATTTAGTGACTTTTGCCAAATATTACCAGGCAACACTGTTTAGTGGGTCTTCAGCCTATTTAGCCTCTTTCATGGGCAAGCCTATGACAGTGGAGCCTACACATTTCGGCTTAATACATTTTAATTATGTAGGGGTGGGGGTTGGGGGGCGAGTATCTCAATTATACACTTTTTTTTTTTTTTTTTTTTTTTTTGCCTGAGAGGTTTGTCGGCCGTGCTGTATACGGTAGGATGGTTAGATTTTTACTTTTTTCAAACTGGAAATCTCCTCTAGTGTGAAAAGTGTATTATAGAATCAAATCAGAGGTCGATCCAGGAATTTTTTCCAGGCTACCATTTTTGTGAAAACTGCTTATTTTTGTGAACACTAACACTTATTTGTGTGAATTTTCATACCAATATTTTTTAAAGTCACTTTTTTTTGTAAAACAAATTATAAAACAGATTAGAAAGTAGGGTAAAATGCCAATGCAGGTCCTTTTAATCGATTGTATTTTTGTGAAAGGGCCGTTTCAATCGATTGCAATTTTGTGAGGGGGCTGTTTCAAACGATTGTAATTTTGTGAAGGGGTTGTTTTATTCCATTGTACTTTTGTGAAGGGTTCGCAAAACGGACCTAATTTTTGTTTGCATCGACCCCTGCAAATATTCGTAGAAATAAAGATTCAAATAAAAATATTTTTAGGTCCACCCCACCAGGCCCTTGAAATTTATCCAAATATGTAAAACACAATTTTTATTCACTTTTCAATATTTTATGTATTAAAATTTTAAGCCGTTTGTAGTAAAAATACTTACACTGTAAAACCTTTTGTCTGTTGAGATTGAGGGGGATGGGGGGGGGGATATCCGGATATCACGACGTATTTATAAAGTTCCCGGCAGGCTTTTGAAAATTGTATAGTTTGCTCATCTTTAATTTTTTTTAAAGCAGCTCTTTCTGTATCATTTTCGGTGTCATTTAGTTCTGCTTAGTTCACCGGTCTAGCAGAAGGCTTAAATATCACACGATATCACAAGTTTTTTTTTTTTTTTTTTTTTTTTTTTTAATGATCAAAGGATCCTACAATGCAAGTATTTCCACTACATCAGCCATAAAATACTGATGCAAAAATTATGAAATGAATAAAAAAAAGTTGTATTTTACATTTTTGGAGAAAATTCAATAGCCTGGTGGGGACCTAAATATACTTTTGTTCTCCTATTTTTTTTTTAGAAACATTAAATGCCAATAGACAAATTTTCAAACCATAGGCGATGTCAATTTTTTTTTAATTAACAATCACTCGATCCTAATGTACGGTGCCCTTATTTTTACGTCCCCAGAGAGCATGGTCCCCAGCCATGCAACATTCCCGAAGAACGTAACTACGGCTTGAGAAGTCTAAATCTAACCAAAGGCTAAAATTAAATAAAAAGAAAATTCCCTGTTTGGCTGGCTCCCTTTTTTTTCAAGACCAAGGCTACGGGTACGGTTAAGTTCATAGACAAGGCAGCGGTCACGCGAGTTTTCCTCGGCGGTCGTAACCCTTTGCATTGTCGAGATGGAATGCTTGGCAGTTGAAGAGCAGGATAGCAAGATTTATTTTATTTTACTTTTTACTTTGTTTTATTTTCTTCCTTGAAAGGAAAATGGAAGGAGAGTAGGGAAAGCATTCAAGAAGTCTCGTACAGCATCCACGCAATCGCGTTCACCAGCAAGTAAAATTAAAAATCGTAGATTTTATGATTCTTTTTTAATGACTATGTCATTTTATCTCTCACGCCCTTTATTGAAAATTGTCCAAAAAATGTGTCCCAAAAAAGCGACATAATTTTATCTATATTTAAATACTATTAGTTCACAACAGCTTCAATCAATTGTTACAATATTTCGTAAGCTGTAGAATAGGCATCCCATGTATTTTTCTATAAAAAGGTTAGAATCGTAAAAATTTCCACATAGGGTTACCAGGCGAAATACACGAAAGATGACAGATAAAATGACAATTGATATCGCTTTAATATGACAATAATGAAATTAAAAAATTAGGGGTGTTCAGGGGGGGTCTCACCCTGACGAGGCTCGAACAGCCGAGTTATTTTTTAACGATGTAATGAGACATTTGAACAGATTAAAAGTAAGTTTTAACTACGCTAGAGATTTCAAGTACAGTGAAGCACCGTTTATGCGTTTCTCGTTAAAACGTTTTTATCATTTATAATACGTTTTTCTGAATGGTCCCGGCGAAAAGCATTCTATTTTAATGTTAAATAATTTCTTTTATACGTTTTTCTGAAATCGAAAACTTCATTTATAGGTTTGTTTTAGAACGGAAGAGGAGAAAAACTGTGTTTTCAACAAGCCTTGACGGGTTCTAATTTTCTGCAAGAATATCTAATATCCGGCAATTTAAATGATAATGCTAAACAGGCACTTTTAATTATATAGAATGAACTTTTCTCTGTACATTCCTGAACAGCCATACAGCCGAACAACAAAATATTTTGCAAAATACAAAATATTTTGCAATACTTTGCAATATTTTGCAAATACAAAATATTTTGCAATAATACAAAATATTTTGCACATGCGGAATGAATATTTTGTTTATATATTTTTCTCATTTATACCCCCCCCCCCCCCCCAGTACCCTGAAAAAAGTATAAACGATGCGTCACTGTAATTGATTGCTCTTCTCAGCCTGTACTTGCAGAAACGGTCAAGGGAGATTCTAAAAAGGTGGGCCACCAAATGTTAACTATAATCCATATTTAAAATTTTGGATTTTCTTTTTTTTTTTTTTACATTATAGTATATAAGCTTAGAATAGAGTAACAAACATAAACTGGAGAAACAAGATTGTAATTAATGACTTTCTAAAATTTTCAGGGCGCTGTCAACTCTGTGACAATAAATTAAACATTAAAGAAATCGATGTTTCGACCATAACTCGATTTGGATATCGTGGTTTATAGGGATGCACCGAATACCATATTTTGCCGAATACTTGGTTAAAATTTATTAAACTTATTAAACCGTTATTAAACTTTAGCAATGATTAATTTAATTAGTTTATTCTTAAACAATATTTCATATGGTGTAAAACTCCAAAAATTAAAATCCTGCAAAATTTAATATCCAAGTGTTTCCTTTATATATTATTAATAATTTTTCTAAATATTAGTGAAATGCTGGTATTTTTTTACCTGCATATTTTATTAAAAAAAATTAGCAGTTAATTGACTTTACATATTTATGAACACTTAATGATGAGTTTTTTTCCCCTACAACTGTTTCAAATTTAAATGAGATAGTAATAGCAAGGTTAATGTAATGTGTCATAAGATTTGAGAAAAATTGAAAAGCAACGAAATTTAAATTTAACATCTGAGTGTTTTCTCTTACATTAAAACTAATTTCATTGTGATATTAGTTTTTTGTGTGATTATGGCAGCTCTACTCTAAGGCGATCTGCCAAGGATGGGGAGGTGCCTTGGTAGAAGGACTTTCTAAGGGTTTCTAACGCGAATTCACATGTGATATTAGCAGACCGCGGATTATATGCAATCGCATATTTGCATATGCAATTGCATATTTCAGGTGTTTTTGATGATTTTGCATAAAATGACACTTTTTCTCTGTTGGATGCATATTTCAATCTCTTTCTTTGAATTTGTAACTTTTTTTTACCTTCCTTTCAGTTTTTTTTTTTTTTTTTTTTTTCTGTTAGCTCATTAAGTCCCACGCTTTGAAAAATTTATACAACCTCAGGTTCCCAGCAAAATAGCATATACGCTTTCAATTTTTTTTCGTGTGTATTTGCAACAATTTAAATTAAGTCAGCCTACATATAAAAATTTCAGAAATGGCTAGAATGAAAGCAAGCATGCCAACCCTGATGAAGACGTAGATTTCGGATTATGGAAAAGACCTAACTCCATAAAAGATGTAATTAATGCTTTGGACACCGTCGATTCTTCTCCTTTTTAAGTTGTGGAAGAAATGCTTAGCGATATGTCCATCCGAAAAGGTCTATCGATAATCGAAACACAATTTTTCTTCTTAACATCAGACATCACAAAATTAGAATATCAAAATCTGCTTCTGATGAGTCAAGTTGTAAAAGTACAGGAATGCATTGGTAAGATTCCAGAGTCAAATAAAAATTCAGGATATTTTTGGCAGTGAATAAAATTAATAATTTTATTAATTTTGAGGGGAGTGAATTACCGGAAAAAGTAGAACCATCCAAAGCTAAATATTATAAGTACTGTCCAGTGGCATGTTGAAAAAGTATTTTCAGCATAGAAAATGATTTTAGATGATAAACGACAAAGCCTTGCTATTGAAAATTTAGAAAAACACTTAGCTGCGTATTACAACAAAAATTACTGAAAGCAGTTTTAATTCATATTTTATATCACTAAGATTGTGAATAAAAATTTCTCATTCTGTCTTTCATGGTGTTTTGAAGTTTCAAAGAGAAAAAAAAAAGTGTCATAATTGCAAAGTAAGTGATAGAAAATATTTTTACAAGTAAATACGTTTTTATTTTCTGTTAATATGTGAATATTTTTTCAGTTATTTGGAGCATACTTTTAGATTTTGAGTGCATATTTTAAAAATTTTAGTGCATATTTTTAGATTTTTTGATGCATATTTTGTCAATTTTTAAGTGCATATAATCCGCGGTCTAGATATTAGTAAGTAACAACTTGAATTAATTTAGTACTATGGTACTATACTAAATCTTTCATTCATGATATAAAAAATATGTATTTTAACCAATTGGTGAACACTTTAATTTGTTTACTATTCGGTTACCGAATATTTAAGTATTCGGCCGAACCGAATATTCGGTGCATCCCTAATGGTTTATTTGCATATCTACAGCAAAGGAAATACACAAAAACTTATGAAAATGCTTTTAAACGCTGAAAAAATTATTTTAAAGGCTGATAAATGAATTGAGATACTTACATATTATTTATTTAAGCTTCCAAGTAGCGTTACCTCGATCGTTACTTTTCGATAAACATAACGGGCAAGAATACATTATGGGATTCTTGTTGTCATTCTTCAACATTTTAAGAATGCTATTGCCAGGGACCTAGCTAAAGGCATACATAAAGAAAAATTGCGGCAGGCACTCGAAAAGATTCACGGTGGTTCTTCATAAGCTGCACTGCACACCGTAATAAATGCAACAACAGTGTCCTTAATGAAACCTTAATGTCCTTAATGCCTGAAAAAATTCTTCAACACGAAGTTGCACGGCAAAAATGTTTGAAAAGTGACGCATCCTGCTAAATTTTCAACTTTTAAGAATTTTTTCTGAAAGTTTCATACCTAATACAGGATTATCATTTATTACTGTGCATAGTACAGCTTATACAGAGGCGTATTAAAAGTTCTGAAGGGCTCGTCATAATTTGTGTAGATGTACCGAAATCGCATGATTTTTTTCGAAATACACCCTTGCGGATGTGGTTCGAAGAAATAAAATTCCCCCCCCCCCATCACGATCTTGGTGCCCAAACTAAAACTAATTGTGCCAGAAATTCGGAAAAATTCAGGATGAATTGTTACAAGTTTCCCTACATAATGTAATGAATGAAAAACTGAGTCATGAAATTTTCAGAAAAAAAAAAAAAAAAAAAAATTCTTAAATGTGGCATCGCACAGAACAATTTTTTAAAGTGACACACTGCAAAATCTTCGATTTTAAAGAATTTTTGTTCTAAAAGTTTCTTAAGGTAGGTTTATCGTTTAATTTAGTGTACAGTGGAGTTGGTCAAGAAATATTCAAAAAATTTTGAAGTGCCTGACATAATTTAGTTTATTTGTGTTTATGCATGCAGGAAAAATATTTTATTTTTAAAATTGGCAATTTTTTTTTTTTAGTGGAATAAGTTTTCAAGATCAAGAGATCATTCAAAGTTTCAGAGGAAGATGCTAGTAATGAATATTAAATTAATATGAAAGTGGTTGGGAAATGCATTTTAACAGCGAGCAGTCTATATTTAACACCACAATGTCATTTGATTTGATTACATTTAGGTAATCAAATCAAACATGGTTGGAAGGCGGGGGGGAGGTTAACGCTCGTGAAGCACAAACTTATGCATAGATCGACTGTTAATTTTAGTTTATAGTGCTAGTGAAGAAGCCTTCTCAATTTTTTCGAGTGTTTAACATCATTCAGGGGTCGATCCTGGGATTTTTTCTAGGGTCCCATTTTTGTGAAAGTTCATAACAGTTTTTTAGAAAGCCACTTTTTTCTTAAAATAATTTACAAAATAAACTATAAGATAAAATGCCAATGGAAGACTGTCTTAATCGATTGCATTTTCGTGAAGGGGCAGTTTTAATCGATTGTAATTTTGTGAAGGGACCGTACAAAGGATCCAAATTTCGTCTGCATCCACCCCTGCACCATTAGTTTGTTTTTAAAGCTATTCAAAAGCCTTGTGACGTTTATTGTTTTCGAAAAGAAACCCCCTTAACTCTACAAGGCTCAATTTCTTTCTCTGTCTGAAATAAATACATGTGATAATGTTAGTGATTATTATTTGGGGGGGAGGGGTAGTTTTAAAAATAATCTAATATTTCACTGGAAAATCATTTTTTTAATTTCAGTTTTGTATGCGGTACACTGGGCCTTAGCTATATAGTTTTGGATTTATTTTGAAATTTTAGTACTCTAATCATTTTTTGATAGGACGAACTCCAACACACAAGTCATTTTTTCCGGGTCAATACTCTTTGCTAACTATATTTTGTTAATTTTCTAAAATAAAACAAAACCCCATTCGAAAGATGGTTGTTTAAATTTCAATCGGTTTTGGCAAATAATATGAACAGTAAGTACATCTACACGCCAGGCGCGTAGCCAGGAAAATTTTTCGGGGGGCGGGGATATGAACTTATATGTGTATAAATGGACGGAATTTTATCACTAATCCAAAAATTTCGGGGGGGGGGGGATATATCCCGATATCCCCCCCCCCTGGCTACGCCCCTGCTACACGCAGCAGCCTGAAATATATCGTTGCTATCTATGAATAAATACTCTTAAAAATCGACAGATGTTTATACTAGTATTTTATAGACGTAGAGGAATAATTAAAGTGGTTACGAAAAAAAAAAAAAAAACACTCAAAATACTGGTGTTAAATGATAAAATAAGTAAAAACTTAGTGAAAAAAGCACACATAAAATGTTACTTTTAAGAAGTTACGATCGTTTCGACCACAAAAATTCTTTCGGTCTTCGTCAGACAAGCCCTTCGACTCGTTGAGAGCAGAGGGCCCGAAGGGCTTGTTTGACGAAGACCGAAAGAATTTTTTGGTCGAAACGATCGTAACTTCTTAAAAATAACATTTTATGTGTGCTTTTTTCACAAAGTTTTTTTTTTAATTTTATAATTAAAGTGGTTGTTCCACGTATGGTACGAGATGCCTTGTAGGGTTAAGTTTAAAAACTCTAACGGGCTTGAAAATTGAGGCCGTAAGTGGAAAAGCGCCGTGGGTCTTGATCAAAGTTTGGCCGCTTGCGATGATGCATGTTTTGACAAAATAATGAGATGAAAAGAGTCATTAGGTAGGTCAGAAATTTATATAGCTTTTCGGGCTTTGGAAAGGAATGCCCGGTTAATATAAATTAACAATCATTTTAATATAAATGATACGGAATAATTCAGTTGGGAAGAAATACTACAAGTACAATTTAGTTTTACAAACACTGTAAAACACCGTTTATACTTTCATAGGGATGTAGCATGAAAATATTACGGAAAGGGCCCAAAAGGGGAAAAGGTAGAATTTCCTTTAAAAAAATTACTTTTTTTACTAAACTACTTCTTTACTAAAAAAATTTAACTTTCATGACATTCAATTAACAAAACTTCGAAATTTCGGGGGATGCCTAGACTTTTATTGCCCACCCCCGGGTTGCGTCACTGTACGTTTCTCATCCATAAGCCATTTATAAATCGTTTTCGTGAAGTCCTGATTAATTCCTATTTATTTCAATGAAAAATGCTAGGTTTATAAGGCGTACAATTTCGGTTATAGATCGTTTATCATCATCCTAAATTTTAAACCATCTTCCTTTAAACACACAATCGACTATTTTAAAGAATTGTTTTGTTTTTCAGAACACGAGTGAAAAAACATTTCATGAACGTAATTCAACCGCAGCATTATAATCAGGCCTTGATTTTCCATTAGGCCCAGTAAGCCCGTGCCTAGGGCCCCCGAATGCTGCCCCCTCCCATCCCAGATAAACAAAATCTCCATTCAATTTTTCTTAATTTTATCTATTTTAATTGCAGATTTTTATGTATCCTTTCTATCCTTTCAAATTTTTTCAAACAATATTTAACTTTAATGTAAGTTGCCAATCTGCTCGATGATTGGATGGCATTTATAACCAGGGGTTGAAAAAAGTTGTAAATTCTTAGACAGTTTATGTACAGCTTGAATTTGTTTGTTAAATTCACCATGAAAGATAACAGACGGCTGCCATTTTGAGAAGAAAAAAAAAAAAAAAAAGCGCAGACTTTCGACAGCAAGGCACAGCCAGACAGTAATTTATCCGAGTTGCGCCTATAGTCAAGAATTTTCTAAATCGGGCCCTGATTGTAATTAATAATCAAAGACAATCGAACACTATGGAAGATTTTTAAAAAAATCAATGTCTATATGAACATAAATCACATCATAATTGGTAGGCAATGTGTATTATATTAAGCTAAAGATATGCACCATTTATGATCTGGGACCAATCTGTAGAGATGAGGGGGGGGGGGGGGGGGAGGGGCTCGTACGAAAACATTCTTATATACAAAGTAACTTTCATATCACTCCATACAAAGAAGAATGTTATAACAGCATAGAAATGATTATTTAATCAAGATGCAAAATAAAATGCAATAGTTCGATAATAATACAGTAGTCACCGGTTATTTCGGTCGGTGGTTTATACGGTGAGCTGCTTATTCCGGTGAAAATCGGTATGAACAGAACAAAATAACCAAATTGCATTTTTTAAAAATATATATGTATTTACTCTTAAATAAATACGTGCATACCTTAAACTATTGACTAAGTCCTGATTTACTGATTTGATTTACTGATTTTTTGTTTTAATGTCTCACTTTTACTTTGGCCCCGCCGTTTATTTCGGATTTCGGTTATTCCGGTCAATCACAATCCATCCCGATGTGACCGGAATAAGCGGCGACCACTGTAATATTCTGTAGGATAATAAATATATAAATTCTATTATTTAATTTTCAATCATTAATTTCAATCCGTATCTTTCCAATAACATGCTCCATACTATATTTGTATTTATTTTCCTAACGTTAATATCAGAGCATTTATTTATAGTGGGAAAGATCTTCACTTAGGAAGCTATTTCCTTTTATGTATTCCGATTGCAAATCAGCTCTATGGTTTTCCTCGCGATCACCATGCATCAGTACATAGGCCATGCCTGAATCATAAGTTTTCGCTGAGTAACTGCCCCAGACTACTACACTGTTTAGCTAAGAAAAATTGTGGATATAATGCTAAAGCTTTTAAACAGTAACAGAGTCAATGTTACTGTAATTTTTCATAAAATAACATATATTACTGTTATTTTTCATAAAATTAGTTTTGTTGTGTCTTATTGTGAATTAAAATCAAAATTTGCAAATTTTTAAACTTAGTAATTTGGGGGCCCATGCGCTTGCCCCGAATATCCTGCCGGAAATCAGTCCCTGTTTACGATATTGTACAATAAAGGTATGACTTGTTTTACTTTTATGGTAAGTATTTTATATATTTTTTAAATTTAGTTTTTGTTTTCCTTGTACTAGGACCTAAAAAAAAAAAAAATCTTGAAATTATTATATTAATATAAATTTACATTAGTAGCGTTAAACCTGTAGTGTAATCAGAGCCTGATTATGACCAACAGGGGCCCCGGGCATTCATGAATTTGGGGGCCCCCCATTTATGAAATTTGTTTAATTTTTCATAAAATTTTGATATAAAAAAGAACATTTCAGAACAAAATTTGAAATTAGGGGCCTTTTGAGCCGGGGGCCCTGGGCAAAGTCCCGATTTGCCCATGCGATAATAAGGCCCTGAGTGTAATGCAAGTTGTTCATTAATGTTTCGATTATACGTCGTTTTAGATAGGTCCCTTGAAAGACGCATGGACGGTGCTTTACTGTATTATAATTTTTTTAATATTTACGACACAAAGCATCGAAAATACCGTCCACAATTAAAAATTACAAAATACTAATACTTATTATATAACAACACTAACATCTGACAAAATATACGACACAAACAATTCTAAGTCTGATAAACCATTGACAGAAAAAATTGCGATCTGTCACATTTCTCACGCCAGGACAGATGCTGCGTTTATTAAATCCCCCCCTCTTCATCCGTCTGTTCCCACACAGCGATTTACCTTTTTCCCAAAATAAATAAGAAAAAAAAAGCTCACCTGCGAAGAAGCAGCCGGCGTTTTTCATCAACAGTCTGGCAGAACGACGGGAAATCGTAATTCTCCAGGAGAAAATCACAGAACTAGGGAACTAAACACAATCCACAGGAGTGTCATCCATCTCGAGCGATTAAAAACCACGAAAAGTTGTTTACGGTTGTCAAAATTTGTCAAACAGTATTTCCAAAACAAATCGACATCGACACACAACTGCATGCAACAATCTAGCTAACCCAAACTCACTTTAAAATTCACCTAACCAGATGAGTTACCTGATTCGTCCGCGGGTTGCCGGGAGGCAAAACTTTTTTCTCGCCAAGCTGTCTGGTTTTGGCGAAGTTTGAGTATGTTCGGCGCTGCAGTGTTGTTGCTTCCAGCGGATGGAAAAAGCGCTCATTTGGCTGCAAAGTGTTATGTAATGTGCCGAGATGAAATGTTGAAAATAAAAAAATATAATATTAAAGAGATGGGAAACTATGTCAATATTTCGCCGAGCCAAAGCTACTTAAATTTATAGTAATAATAAGAAACCTGGCATGTATGCGAGTTTTTTTTTTTTTTTTTTTTTTTTTTTTTTTTTTTTTTTTTAAAGACGGGTACTACATTGGACAACATTTTTCGAAATATGTATGGGGTCTAAAACTCTGTTTTCACGCATCACTATTTATCTCGAAGAAAAGGGGGGGTAGAGAGAGAGATCCACAAAATTCTTTCTGTAAAATACAACACTCACGAACGCTAAAAATGAATTTCTTTACATCTTTAACATCATACTCTAAGGAGCGCAGAGGTGTAAAAAGAGGGAGGGTGAACACCAGACTTGAAAGGGGGAGGAGGAATCTGTAAAATTATTGCTTTAAAATGTAACAGATATAAATTATATGCTAAGCACAGTTTGCTTGTAAATAAAAAGTTGTTGAAAATTTATTTGTCTGAATTTTATATTAAAAAGATATTATATTCCGGTCACTTTAATAAACATTCTCTAACGAGGATCTAGTTTGTTAATTATTAAAAAATAGAATAATAGCAAAAATTGGCAAAAATTTCGATACTAATTAATTTGGAAATTTACTAGTATAATTAATTTAAAAAATATTAAAAAGTCTTCTGCCCAAGGCATTCCTCCCTTTGGCAAATAGTCCTAGCGTGCTTTATCTGAATAAAACAGCAACAATAAAATGTAAAAACGGAAAATTTAACTCTTTGACGCAGATAGAGATTTTAGTTTGATAAATTCCTTTAGCAAAGACTTGGCTAAAGAACTCTGGTCAGAAAAATAGTATTATTCGACTTTTTATTCGAAGATTTTTAATAATAAAGAGAATAATTTGTTTATCTGCAATATTTTATAAGAAAAATCAGGAATACAGTCGAACTTCGATTTAAGGAATTGATTGGGACCCACAAATCCGTTCGTTAAATCGAAGCAATTCGTTAAATCGAATATCAATTTTTGTAAAGAGTATATATGGTATAAAAATATCAGTGCAAAATACCCTTAAGTATAGACAGGGGCGTAGCCAGGGGGGGGGGGATATCGGGATATATCCCTCCCGAAATGTTTGGATTAGTGATGAAATTCAATCTATTTATACACATATAAGTTCATCCCCCCCCCCCCCCGAAAAATTTTCCTGGCTACGCGCCTGAGTATAGATACGAAAAAAAGAATGATTATTGTTTACTAAGAGTTTAAAACTTATAAGTTATACGTTAGGGATCAACTTTAAAATTATCTAAATTCTTTAATGTTACTTGCTCTTAAAATTTAATACATAATACATACATAGTTATTGGCACTTTGGAAAGAAATCCTTGATAATGCTTTGTTTTGACTTTCCAAAGTTCTTTGTCGATATTTTCTAACTTCGTAAGAACAACAACATCAATCTCGTGAGACAAAATAAATTTCAAGCTGCAAACTACTTCTTGGAATGTCACCTTTTTTAATTCCATTTCCGTTTCTTTGTCATCTCTTCGCTGCTTTCAGAATCTTCATTCTCTTTCTGTTCACTATCGCAGGTATAGCTGTACATTGCAAGACACATATCCTGTAAAATGTCCATTACTAGAAAAATCTTCCCATCCAGGCATTTGATCATCGTTATCTACGGCGTAATTGTAAATGACGGTTTCTGTATCGCTGTCTTCGTAGGCACTTGCTTTGTTTGGAGAAATGAGAAAAATATTATTGTACTAGCTGAAGTACCCGTTGACGGGTTAGTACTGACTGCAAATTTATAAAAGCAAGAACTTTCGTCAGCATTGTTGGAGTACACAGAATGGATGTAGTATGTTGCCAAAGTAAAGAAAGCGCAATTATAATTTTTATGTATTGTTAAAATATTACAGGTTAGAGAGTAACAAGTAATAACATTTCATTCGCTTTAGTCGTCATTATGGGATGCGCGAACGAATATTTACACATATTCAAATAATTTTCGCAAAATCTCAAAATCTAATTAACATTTTTGAAAAATTGGAAGCCTAGAATTTAAGTTGAGTGACAACCTATCATGTCACCCAATTTCGTTTCATTCCCTGCTGTCTTTATTTCGTGATGCTGGAACAAACATTTCAGCATTTTTAAACGATTTTCACAAAATCTCAAAATGTAATCAAAATATTTTAAAAATTCAAACCTATAAATTAAGATTAGCAACTACCTATCATATCACCAAATTTCGTATTAGTCGTTATTACGCGATGCTTGAAAAAATATAACCGCATTTTGGGAGAATTTTCAGAAAATCTCAAAATCTAATAAAAAGTTTAAAAAATTGGACACCTATACTTTATGTTGAACAGCAACCTATCATGTGACATAAATTTCATATCACTCGCTTGAGTCGTTATTGCGTAATGTGTGAACAAAAATTCATTCAGTTTGAAACGATTTTCGCAAAATCCCAAAATCTGATCGGTTTTTTTTCAGATGCTTATAGTTTAAGGTGACCACCTATCATTTCACCAAATACCATTTTTTCACCGTTTGCAGTTATTACGTGATGTGCGAACACAATACGCAGTGTGAAACAATTTTCGCAAAATCTCAAAATCTAATCAAGATTTTTTTTTTAATTCGAGACGCCTATGTTTTAAGTTGAGTGACCACCTATCATGACACCCAATTTCATATCATTCGCTTCAGTCGTTTTTACGTGATGCTTGAACACAAATTTACGCAGTTTGAAAGGATTTTCGCAAAATCTCAAAATCCAATCAAGATTTTTTAAAAATTGGACGCCTATGTTTTAAGTTGAGTGACCACCTATCATGACACCCAATTTCATATCATTCGCTTCAGTCGTTTTTACGTGATGCTTGAACACAAATTTACGCAGTTTGAAACGATTTTCGCAAAATCTGAAAATCTAATCAAGATTTTTTAAAAATTGGACGCCTATGTTTTAAGTTGAGTGACCACCTATCATGACACCCAATTTCATATCATTCGCTTCAGCCGTTTTTACGTGATGCTTAAACAAAAAAAGCGTCACGGACAGAATGACAGAATGACAGACAGACAAACTTTTTTTTGAGGGTCGCATCGGATTCCCGGGTGCTTGAAACGGATAGAAATCGCAAAATTTTTGAATTCCAAGAAATGTACAGACAAAAGTCTAATTTTATTTATATAGATAGATTACACACTTGAATTAGGGTGTGAAAAGGTTTAAAATTTTGCTTGAGAAAAATTCATAGTTTTATGTGCGAATTTTATTTCAGCGATCGTTGTTCGTTAAAACAAAGCTGAAAATTCGTTAAATCAGAGCATTTTAGCACCCTTTTTTGTCGGGATGAAAAAAAAATATTCGTTAAATCGGAGAATTCGTTAAATCAAAGTACGTTAAATCGAGGCTCGACTGTATATTCTTTTATTAATCTATACCGGTTTATTTAACCATATTTTGTTTAATTAAACAAAAAAGAACTGAGGAATTTAAAGCTGTAAGAATTTTTTCATATAGTCTCATTTTCGGCTCTACGTACTTAAGCGGCTTTAAAAAATCTATAGATTATATTACTATTCCTTCATACTTTTAATCTTCTTCGTCCCCATTTATTTTAATAAAGCCATTTATTACTTTCCGAACATGTACCATGTAAGGAAAGTATTGTAATCA
>JAWZYV010018304.1:0-29918 GCA_038373885.1 Cheiracanthium punctorium | reverse complement strand
TGACAATGTCACGCACAGCTGTTTCTTGGAAACCCAGTAAATAGGATTATTTCCTAGCATAAATAGATTTCCAGAGATGGATTTTCGATCTGCTGGATCGTTGGCCCAATCCGCATCTGCGTAAACTTTTAGGACAGGTTCCTCAAAATTTGTAAAAGTCAGTTTAAGGTCAATTGTTGTCTTGAGGTATCTGATGGTTCTTTTGACGGCTTCCCAATCTTTCGCTCTGGGATTTTGATTTCTTCGGCTTAAGATGTTCACAGCGGCACTTATATCTGGTCTAGATATGGTGGAAATATATAGTAGTGCACCTACAGCCTGTCTGTATTTAGTGTCGTTTGGCAAGAGATTTTCGTCATCTAGTGTTTTAATGTAGCCTGGCTCCATGGGTGTTTCTGTTGGTTTTGAGTTTTCTAAACTGAATTTAGTTATTAGTTCTTGGATTTTGTTAGTTTGATCAAGTGTCATTGTGTTTTTATTTGGTCGATTTATGTTTATGCCTAAGTAGTATTTGGCTTCGCCTAAATCAGTTACAGGGTATTCGCTCTTTAATTTATTTATGAGTTTGTCAATGTTTTGATCTTCTCCTGCGATTAGTAGATCATCTACATAAACAATAACATATGTCGTTTTGTTATTTACTGTTTGTTTATACATGCATTTGTCAACCGAGCTCTGTTGAAAGCCGAATTTGGTTAGAGATTGGTGGATTTTTAAGTTCCAAGCTCTAGCAGCTTGTTTCAGCCCATATATTGCCTTTTTAAGTTTACAAACTTTGTGTTCCTCTCCGGGGATTACATGCCCTTCGGGCTGATGCATATACACTTCTTCCTCTAATTCTCCGTGTAAAAATGCAGTTTTTATATCGATATGTCTAAGACTTAAATTTTTATATACAGCCATTGCCAAAAAACTCCTTATCGTTGTATGAGACGCAACAGGTGCAAAGGTCTCGTCATAGTCTACTCCGTATTTTTGGGAGAAACCTTTGGCAACAAGCCTTGCTTTGTATTTTTCTACTGAGCCTTGACTATTATATTTTAATTTAAAAGCCCATTTGCATCCAATAACTTTTGTTCCAGGGGGGGCTACAACTAAATCCCATGTGTTATTATCATGAAGTGAATTTATTTCGTCTAGTGTTGCGTTTACCCATTTTTCCTTCTCCACGGGGTTTTCCATTTTTTGAATTTCATCCCAACTTTTAGGTTCTACTATCCTGGTATTATTTATTACATATGCAAATCTATCAGGAGGAACGCCTTTATTACTCCTCTCTGATCTGCGAGGATAATTTTGTGTACCATTTGAGTTAGCAGGAATATTATTTGGATTTTGTACATTGTCGCCGGCGCTATCTAATTCAACACCGATCAATTGCTGTATAGGTTGAGGATTACCGCTGTTTGATTTTCCTTCCCCGTTATGTGATTCATCATTTTTAATTATTTCCTGATTTCTGTCTTCTAGGAATTTGACTGTTCTACTTATAATTACATTTCTACCGTTGGTACAAATTCTATATCCCTTACTCCTATTATCATAACCTACGAATATCCCTTCTGTAGCGGTGTTGTCAAGTTTTCCTCTATGTAATTTTTGAATATATGCAAATGCGCGACAACCGAACGTTTTAATATTTGATAGATCTGGTTTACGACCAGTCCATTTCTCATAGGGAGTGGAATCACAGGATTGTGTAGGGAGCCTATTTTGCAAATACGTCGCAGTGTTAATGGCTTCCCCCCAAAAGGAGTTAGGTAAATCACCCTCCTTAAGGAGACACCGACACATCTCCATCAAGGTGCGATTTTTGCGTTCCGCAACCCCGTTCTGAGGTGCAGAGTACGGAACTGTCAGTTGGTGATCTATTCCCTCTCTCTTCATATATTCATCAAATTCTTTCCCTGTGTACTCCCCTCCGTTATCGGAACGGATTGCCTGCACTTTCCTTCCAAACTTATTTGCGGTCATTGCCACATACTCCTTAAATTTAGAGAAAACTTCATGTTTATTTTTTAATAGATATATTACAGTAAACCGGCTAAAGTCATCTATGAAGGTCAAAAAATAGTATTTCCCACCAATTGTTGGGGTTTGCATTGGTCCACAGAGGTCAGTGTGTACCAATTCTATCGCCTTTGTGGCTCTGAAACTCGCAATTTTTGGATATGGACTATCAGAAAGTTTCGACATAATACAGGTTTCACATACATTATCATGTTTACATTCATCTATTTCAATCCCTATAGCCAAATATTTATTCACTAATTCTTTTATATGATTGACATTTCTATGACCCAATCTTTTATGCCATTTATATATACAATTTTTATTTTCACATACGTTAACTAAGTTTGCGGTGTGGTATGCGGCATTGTTAATATTACACTCATACAAATTATTATTTACATAACCTTCAATATAAGTTTTATCCCCATGTATAATTTCACACTTGTTTTTGTCAAATACCACCGTACAACCGTTCTCAGTTGCCCTTTTTACAGACAGTAAATTTGCTTCGATTTCGGGTACAAATAGAACATTACGCAGTGTAATTTTATTAATCTCTCCTCCCGATGTTTTTGCCTTGAATTCTATGTCTCCTGACCCGTAGGAGGTCAACGATTTTCCGTTAGCAATTACAACATCGCTTATATTGGTGTCATTTATTCTAGTGAATAAATTTTTATTATTTGAAATGTGTGATGAACTGCCAGAGTCTATTATCCACTTTTTACCTGGACTTCCAGCTAATAGTGCTAAATTTTTTAATTTAGATGCGGTGTCACTAACTCTATCTGTATAATTTCGGTTCGACTCTTCCTCAAATCTGTGTCTATCGTTTGATTCAAAGCATAGTGATGAATTAGCTTGTTTGGATGTGAAATTTTGATTTTTGTATCTTGTGTTATTGTTCTGTAATTTCTTAAGGTGCCAGCATTCTAATTTTGTGTGATTTTTCATTTTACAGTGTGAACAATATTTAGTTTCTCGTCTATAATTGTTGTTGTGTTTTTTGTTTGTTTGAAATGCTTTAGTAAAATTTTCAGACGGTCGGCTATTCTCAATACGTCTGTTGTATTCATCTATTAGCTTGCTTCTAATAAACTCCGGATTTAATTCCTCTTCAGGTCTCGCTTCTAGTGCTGTTATCAGCGTGTCATAGCTCTCCGGCAGGGAACATAAAAACAACGCCGATATGTGAGAGTCACTGATCTTCTCCCCTATGGCCTTTAACCTCTCAACCAGTTAGAGTATTTTAGTCGTATGCTCTAGCATATTTCCTCTCACGTCAAGTTTTGTGCTATATAATTTTCTCAATAGATACAGCTTGCTAGAGTGGTTACACCTTTCGTGTATGGTCCTCAGAGTTTCCCATGTAGCTTTTGCGGTTGTGAGATTTTTCACATGTACTATTTGGGAATCTTCAATGAATAAATTGATTAAGGCTCTAGCCTTGTTATCTTTCTTTCGCCATGTATCGGTTTTTGGCGTTGGCGGATCATCTGTTAAGAGATCATTAAGATCTTCTTTTATCAACAGCATCTCCAATTTGAATTTCCAGTTTGAATAATTATGTTGGTTTAATTTCTCAACCACTTGGCTTTCTTTAAATGAAGCCATATTAATTTTTTTGTTTCACAATGTCCTCAGAAATTTTAATATTCTTTCAAGGCACTGAGACTATTCAGTCTCATAATCTATTAAATAAGCGAGGAGGTAAAAGAGGTATCACTTACCTCCTTCAAAGGCGTAAGTCCGTTTAACTCCTCCGTCATCCCGCTAAATTAGCTGGAACGAAAACTGGAATACACGACATTATTAATTGTATATATTTTAGTTTCGTGCTCTTGAATGAGTACAATATATTTATTTTCCGTCTAGGTTATACAATATACATTTTAAGAGGAATATCATGTTTACAAAGATTGAATTTTGGCTGGTCGGGATGTCGACCGCTTAGCAGCAGCGCATGGAAGAGAGTGACTTGAAAGTACAGCATGCATGCGTTCTTGCCCCCACGGTTGCCAGGGGACCCATAGCACGTGTTAAGTAAGGGGCCCTCGTTTGGGTAATTATCTTATGCAGATCCATACATCTACATGTGCGGACATCGACGCGTG
Organism: Cheiracanthium punctorium; assembly: GCA_038373885.1. NCBI lineage: Eukaryota > Metazoa > Arthropoda > Arachnida > Araneae > Cheiracanthiidae > Cheiracanthium > Cheiracanthium punctorium. Next base: position 25,791 of record JAWZYV010018304.1, on the reverse strand, counting down.
CAGGAGAAACTGGGTCAGGGAAAGAGTTCGAAAGTTTCATAGTTTTATATTTCCCAACATCACTCACCATGGAGCAGTGGCTAGGTCACTGAAAATGGTATACGGCCGAAGTGTGAAGGTCCCGGGCTTGGGTCCCATCACGCTGCTGTCGAGCTAACCGTTCCGAGTTTTCCGTGGTTTTCTTCGAAACTAGCGTAAATATGGTTTAGGACCCCTTAAAAAGACCCTCACGGAGGGCATCCCCGTCTGATGGGGATTTATAAGCGGACTTCAAGCCAAGCACACAAATCCGAAATACGTGTTACACAAACAAACAAAATGGTTCAAGCTTGAAAACAGAATATAAGAGCCTTAAACTAAAACTAGAAGTACGAGTACCACTGTTTGAGCGTTGTTAAACATACCCTATGAGATATTTCTGCAAAATTCTGGAATTGGTTTACCCAACGCCTCCTACATATAGAAAGCCTTAGAACTCCTACGTCACAAACCTTTGACGCCATCATTTGGCCTACATTTAAAAGTTTTCTTTTCACAAGATAAAACTATTAAAAATTTCTGGTAAATACTACAAATATTAGAAATTATCTTATATTAAACATTAAAATTAAAATATCTTTCTCATACAAAATTATTATGATCTATTTCCTTATCACATTATCTAATTAGTTATGGTTAAAAACTGAAATTTGTCGTAAAATTATATTTTTTATCTCAAATTATTAAAATATTGCCAATTATGGGTAAATTCACCAGAAATTTTTAACAGCTTTCTTTTGTCAATATCAAACTTTTAAATGTAGGCCAAATGATGACGTGAAATTTGGTGACGTAGCAGTTGTAAGGCTTTCTATATCTAGGAGGTGTTGGTTTACCCCACCCACATTTACATAAAATCTTTTGTTAGAACCACACATAAATAAAAAAAATAGAAAGAACATATGTTTCGGGTTGTACAAAAAGTTCACACTTTATCAGTTGCAAGAATGACAACCACACGCAGGCAAGAATACAGAGAAATGAGAGTAGAAAATATAAAAGACAAAGAGGACGAGTAGAAAAGAGGATGCGCAGAATTTACGTTTGAAGTGAGCATCGGGGATTCAGATCCGATGTAGGTTTATCATCCAAAGTTAAACGGCTGTAATGTTAATCACCTTCCCGATGATTAGGTTCCTTTGTTACAGTAATAAATAAACAAACTTCGAAACAATAGCAGATATTCCATTTGATTTTGTGCAATTCCAACAATCAGTTATATCGCATTTAATTAAATAAGAGAGTTTGTGTTACAGATACAAACTCCAAAAAAAGTATTCGAGATATTTCCCATTTTAGATTTACGAATAATAATTGAGTTTTACGAATAATAATTAAGTTTTTGATAAAAGCACAACTTAATAGAAATATGAAAATTCATATTCATACGTACCCCAAATCATATTCTATGATAAATAATACGAAACCAATGTAGGAAATTTCGTATGATTCCTAGTTTAGGGTGCTTCTTCGCCAACGAGGCAATAAAAAGTATAATGTGGTAAACTTGGCGACTTTTATTTGTTTTCTGGCAACCTTGCAAAATGCCGCCATTTTGTTTCTCGGGAACAAAATGGCGGTTTATGAAACAAAATATGATTGTTGCTCAAAAAAAACGAAAAAAAAAACGAATGATTTCAGAAAATTCGTTTAAGATTACAAAAAATCCCTTCTAAAATTGCATCCACAAACATTAAAAACTACGACTAATGAGACGAAGAATATGATTATTTAAATAAAATAAAAAATTAGTTGTTCAACAAGTCATGTGAGTACAATAATTTTTTTGTTTAAAGCATTAATATTCATGCTTTTCAATTTGCTTATTTTTTGTATTAATCGCTAATTTGGGTGCGTTCTCCAGTAGTGTCTTTGGGAGCGTTTCAGCTCCCAGAAACAAGTCTGGAAAACGCGCCAAATTGGCGATTTTTGAAAACGCGCTAAGAAACACCCTAAACTTTCTCGAATACTTTTTTTGGAGGGTGCATATTAACTATATTTTTTGAAAAATTGACTTGTTTACTTGGCACGCTGGGGCCCCACACGCCCCTCGGGCCGTCTCTGACGCCGGTTGCCCAGAACGAAATTCATTTCTAACAACCTCGACGTGAAAAGTTCAATCAGACTTGTGAAGCGATTTATCAATTTAACGTATTATTTGTATTAGCCTATACAGGCAGCACATTACTGCTTTACAGAACAGTACAATCTGTAATATTATACAGCTCTCTTCTGGCATTTATTTACAGTTATTCTTCCGTACTTAGTAATCAGTATTACTGTAAAACATTTACATAAAACATAAAAGAAACGAATCAACTCCCACCTCAACTTATTCTTTGTGCAGGGAAAGGGAAAATTTAATTAATTAATGTTTTCTTTTACATGAAAAGAAACTTTGGAAAGACGAATCGGTAATCTTTTATATCCACATGCGTATAAGAAAAGAGATGAATCTATACTATATGACTTTGTTATTTTATTTTTATTTATGGAATTCCTGTCTTTTGGCCGCTAGACCTTTAGACCACGATCTCTCCAATATTTCTGCAGTTGAGTAGAAAAAGCAAATAGCACTTATACAAAACTTATGCACTTAATTATAACATAATGAATTTAAAAGAAATCATCCCTTGTTCGAGAAGTTGACATCAGAAATTTATCTATTATTGCTCGTATTAACAAAAATCGAAGCGAAGTCGCTAAAATATCGGAGGGCACAAATAGGTTAAATCTTTAAAGTGCAAACATTTTCAAATCAGTATAGAAGACCAGCTGGATAGACTGCCCAACGCTGAAAAAGTGCAGTCGCTGCCATCGATCCATTTAACTACCAACAATATGGCGGTCGATCGAATAGCCTATCTCGCGAAACAGAGCTAAAGACGTTTTATGACACAGCTGGATGCTTGGCCGCCTGGTCGGCTATGTGGACTATTCGATCGACCGCCATGCTGTTAGTAGTTAAATCGATCGATGGCAACGGCTTCACTTTTTCAGCGTTGCGGTTGCAGCCGAACGAGGTGAATCTGGAACTAGCTGTGGTTTAGACAAGACAGCGTTCTAAGGTTTGCCATTTGAAAGATGCAAAGCTGTTTCGTGAAAGCACTTGGAAATACCAGCAATTTCCAATTTAGCTGAATGCAATCCCAAGCTCACAGATGGTTTCAGAGGAATCAAAGATTTTTTCCTGCCAAGGTAGCCAGCACTCTCCTTCTCCGCAATGCCACAGTGGGAAGGAATCCACTGAAAGGAAACTTTATCATGAAAACTTGCAAGCAAAGCCCCGCATCTCAGGACACTGGAATTCTTGGCCTCTTTATTAGAGGAAAGAGCCTGTAGAGCAGAAGTAGAGTCAAAAAGGATCACTGCTCTTTTAAAAGAGCCTCGCCGAATGCAAAGTTGTTCGATTGTTACGAGAATTGACTGTACCTCTCCATCAAAAGGGGCCGTGAAATTGCCAACCGCGAGGCGAGAACAAAACTACTCACAGAAAATTCCAGCCCCAGAGCCCTGTGAAAGTCAGAAAGCGAACCGTCTGTATAGACACTTAATCTGTGTTCAGAAGGATAACGGTTGTGAATGGTCTCGAAAGCAATTGCCAATAGAACCTTGGAAGAAATATCCGACTTTCTAAATTTTCTTGGTTAGACTCAGCCTAACATCCAAAAAGTGGAATAGACAAGGAGAGAAAAGTAACTCTGATGGCAAGTCATTAATTATTTGATAATGATCAATAGTACGGACACATCGAATAAAACCTCTCTGTGTTTTCAGATTGCGTTTTAAGTTAAAATCATAAGTACGCCAAAAGTTGTCATTTATAAGTCTAATCAGTCTATGTTATAGAACAGTAGCCTTCTCAGTATTACATATTACATTAGATAAAAACTGTAAGGCCAACACAGGGGTAGTTTTAACTCCTCCTGTGTAATGATTCTCAGATCTTGGTTTTGAAAAGTCTCTAGAAGCTTTATAACTTTAGCAGAAGCCGAGACCTGCACCTCAATACATCATTTCAAAATTGACTGAATCTACATTTAATGAGTTAAATTTAGGGTGTCTATACCGCAGCGCCATTTGACACCAGCAAATCATTTAAGGATTGGGAGCCTTGTCTGGGCTTTATCAATCACGTACACAGCTAGTTCTTTTTACCATGGCTAACTGAGATAAGTACAGGCTGTCCGAAAAGTTCCGTTTTTGCGTACGAGTAAATTTTCGCTTCTTCGTCGATTTGTCACTGTTACCCCACTGTATCACTACTGCCAACTCTGCCGGAGAAAATGGGCCTAAAATCAAAGTTAAAAGTATCCACAAATGGCTAACAATATTTTCAAGCTGAGAAAAAAAATAAATTTTTTCGACGTTTACGTGCTTGTGCTGCTGAAATATGCTTATCTACTAATGCTCTTTGAGACATTTGGACATTCATTTCCGATTTACAAAATACTTCGGAATTGAAAGTTTGCCAAGATCTTTATCTCCAGCAGAGTTGGCAACAGTGAAACAGTGGGGAAACAGCGACAAATCGGCGAAGAAGCGAAACTTTTCTCGTACGCAAAATCCCATAGGAGAAACCGTCTCCGGACAGCCTGTACTTATCCCAGTGAGCCATGTTTTTACTAAGACAGTTAATTCCCGCTAAGAACGTGATCATTTTACGCAGCCAAAAATCGCCAGGTATAGCAACCATGGTGCTTTCAATTTTCTGTTACTATCTTCTAAAATGATGAGAATTTCGAAATTTAAATCAGCTGACTGAAGTCCCTTAATTTTTTTCGTTTTTTTATACCCATCACTTGTTTGCATCTTTGTCTGGCTTCTGAGTAAATCTTAAGAAATCATGTTTTGGAGTATGGCTCATTGAGATAAGGCTGTCCGAAAACCAGTTTCACCTATGGGATTATGCGTAAGAGCAAAGTTTCGCTCCTTCGCCGATTTGGCGCTGCTACCTGACCCTATCCCTGTTGCCAACTGTGCCGGAGAAAAAGATCTTGTAAAATTGGCAATACCGAAGTATTTTGTAAATCGGAAATAAAAGTCCAAATGACTCAAAGAGCATTAGCAGATAAGCATATTTCAGCAGCACAAACAGGTAAACGCCAAAAAAAAAAAAAAAAAATTTTTTTTCTCAGCTTGAAAACATTTTTAGCCATTTCTGGATACTTTTAACTTGGCAACAGCGTTAAGCAAGTTGGCAACAGCGATAGGGTCAGGTAGCAGCGCCAAATCGGCGAAGGGGCGAAACTGTGCTAGTACGCGAAAACGGAGCTTTTCGGACAGCCTGTACTTATCTCAGTGAGCCATATTTTGGAATGACCCTATAATTTGCAAGGACCTTAATTTTTTTTTCCTTTTCACAGGATCGCTATACTGAAATGCAACAGTTTCCCAGCCCATTTAACGAAAAAAATAGTTTGGCGGGAATGAACGCCGGGATAATACGTAAGTACCTAAATGTAATTCTATGTTATCCCTATTCTTGGCACAATGTGTTGCGTGATAAGTAGCACTTTCCGGTACTTATGTATTATCCCCGCGGTCATTTCCGCCAAACGATTTTTGAGTCAAATATGCTGGCAAACTGTTCGCAAACGTATTTCTAACCATGAATTATTTCATTTGTCCGCCATTTATCTCGGCGAAAAATTGCTCGTCTTGGCGGACCGCCGGGATAATTCGTCAGTACCCACTTTCTATAAATCTGCAGTTGCTACAAGTCTGCCAGTGTGCCTTTATATGATACGCAGATTAAAACGCAATTTAACAAATCGAACCAGATATGTTTTTTTAATTATTATTTCTTTCGCTAATGAACACAAACCGAGGAACAAATATGAGCTATAATAAAAAAATTTCCGAAAAAAAATTGATAAGTGTAGGGTTAATAAATCTCTGGTCTCCAAAACATTTTGTGATCCCCTGGATGACAACGGTCTAATTTACCACGATACTTAAACTGTAAACATATTGGATTTCAACAATTTATTTCTGTAATACAATTCCAAATATCGCCCAGATCCTTTTTGTACATCACACATTATATTTTAAAAGTTTCAACAAAGTTTTTCTTTCTATGAATTAGACAAATTTTACTGTCAAACTCATTCCTAGTAGCCCCAATAACGGAGCATAAAAGTCTGAAATACTTCTGTAAGTCATTTTGTCTTCTTGCGCAAATCTATCGGCAAATACGAATATGCTGATATGACGCAATGACATTCCTCCGTTTTCCATCCAGCTTTTGAACACGTCATCTAGGATGCTCCACATAAAGGTCAACTTTGGTCAATTGAGGACAAACGTTCGTGAAACTTGTAAAGTCTTGAGCAAAATTAATATTGTTACAACCAAAGTCCTCAGTAATTATCAGTACTTCGAGGAGCCTGTTGATGCCGCATGATCTAAGATATCGTAGAAGTGAACCGATTCCATTGTCCTCGTGAGGAATAACTTCAACGTCTAGTGTTGTAACGGGCATTTCAGGGACAATACATCTGGAAAAGCTTTCGGACGTTAACTTACATTCAGTTTCTAAATAGACTCTTAAGTCAGGAAACATTTTCCGGAAATGCTTCCAAACAAGAGGATTTTGTCTTGGACTCCTGAAAAATTGCCATATTTTCATTCGTTTGAGACACCCTTTTTTCATGGTCAAATCCACCCTGTTTCTGTACTCATAGAAAGACAGCATCATTCTTTCAAACATTGGCGTGTAAAGCAATTCCAGTACCTCTAGGTTCATGAAAACAAGAAAATTCAAATCGTCGTCCACGGATTCAAGAAGAGGCCTACGACAACAAACTGGTATATACAAACATCTCAGTGTTTTATGATTGTTTTCGTAAAGAGCTTGTAGAACATGCATGTAATTTGCGGATTCTAATGATATTTTAAACGACTGCAGTCTTTTTTGCGATTTTACAAAGTTAAGAATCATCTGATAAATCTCATCATCAACGTCGCCTTTATCGAAGTATCCCGTGACACAGCCAAAAGATATAGATAGCAGCTGCGACTGGCGCGTCAAGGCTTTAAGGAACAACTTCAGTTGCCATATAACTGCACTGGGGTCTGCAGGGAAATTGGAGCCCCATGGTCTTTCTATTCTAACATGGTGAAACCAAGACCCGAATCTGCGAGCAAATATTACACCAGGGCACATTCTTTTTACATGTTCAAAATCGGGGAAGTAAAATGTAATATTCCTCGACAGGCTTGGTGACTTGTACTCTTCGCGCCAATTACGGCAGACTCGAGACATGCTTATTTGGTCGCTTCGATTCAGAAATGTATATACTTTCTCTACAACCAAGGAAGGAAGGTTTGACCAAGTTGGAACACCACTCTTACCTTCAGTTTGATTAATTTCATCAACTTCCATTTTTCTCTGCTTGTCATGTTGCGCAGTTTATCTTGAGTATCAATTTGATCACTCTTTAAAAATTAATTCATTTTACTTTTGCCTTTATACTAAAGATGTTGTGTAAAAGAATAATTCAAAAGTTATTAAAACAGACAATTTTTTTTTTCTAAGATACCAAAAAGAGACTTTATAAAGTAAACCATTCAAAACAAAAAAGAATTTTAGGAATAAATAAGTGCGTAAACACTGCCACTGTTTTTTTCAATGTCAATTATATTTATTTCTTTTGATCGAGGACATTAAACAATTCACGAGTCTATAGCTAGCGGATTCAAATACCATTAGGTTTGCGGTGCTAAATAAGCATTACTTTCCGTTTCTATATAAGTCACATAAGGGACATATTACGTCATTATATAAACTATCATTTTGCTTCTTCTCCGCATAATATAAAACAAAGTCGCTTTCCGCGTCCGTCTGTTAATCCCCCTAACTACTCCTAAACCGTGTAACGGATTTCGATGAGGTTTTCACCACCAGTTAGATAATTTTTCAAGGAATGTTTATATATCTATATAACATCTTGGCACGACAATAGTATGCACGTGTATTGAAGAAAAATACAATATTTATGCCTTCGCAATAATGTTTTTAGCTTAACTCTTTGAGGTGCAACCCTTCACAGCCAGCTGTCGTCAAAAAAGTGGCTCTAGATCTGTTGCACGCGATGAGCGTTTCGACCGTCCACCATCTTGCTGAGGTCGAACGATGGCAATGGCTGCCCTTTTTTCAGCATTGGGTAATGTATCCAGCTGTTCTCGTATTCTTCTATTTTTCAGCAGATGTCAGTGCTGTTAGAAATAATCGTGACAATTTTTTTACGGGAAAGGACTTGCTAAAAAGTAAAGGACTCTCGTGGAGCTATGCCACCCGCAAGTATTTTTATAAAAATCAAATCTATTCTTCGTGACTGGCAACAGTCAAAACGTCAGAGTTTGGTGTTCCCAGAGCGGGAATACTGCGCATTAAAGGGTTAAAGCACGCGAAATAACTGTAATGATCGGTTTCATCCATATATATATATATAAATGAATGTTTGTGTGTGCGTGTGTATGTATGTATGTGTGTATGACGTTGCAAAACTCCAAAACCATTTGACCGATCACCATGAAATTTCGTACACCTAAGTCTTTTGTCACGGAGATGGTCTTTATGCAATCCTTTTTACTCTAGCTCGCCGCTAGGTGGCGCTACAGAACGTCGAATTCTATTCAACCGCTTGCTATGGAAACATCGTTTAACTTATCCTGACGAAAATTTGTACGTATGGATATTTGAACACGGAGAATATTTTTACGTAATCCATTTTGATATAAATTGCCGCTAGGTGCCGCTGCAGAGCCTCGAACTCTATTCCGTTGGACCGCTTGCTTTGAAAATACCATTCAAACAATTTTGATGAAAGCTGTCATTTAAGGATATTTTAACACGGAGAAGGTTTTTACTCTATCCATTTTCCTCTAGCTTGCCGCTAGTAGGCGCTGCAGAACGTCGAATTCTATTCCATTCGACCTTTTGATATGCAAGTACCCTTCAACTAATTTTGATGAAAATTGGTACACACGGATATTTTCAGACGTTCAATATTTTTACGTTATCCTTTTTGCCATAACTTACCACTAGGTGGCGCTGCAGAACGTCGAATTCTTTTCAACCGCTTGCTATGAAAATACCATTCAACCAATTTTGATAAAAATCGCCATTTATGGATATTTGAACAATGAGAATATTTTTACGCAATCCATATTGCTATAACTTGCCGCTAGGTGGCGCTGCAGAGCGTCGAATTCTATTCCGTTGGACCGCTTGCTATGAAAATACCATTGAACCAATTTTGATGAAAATTGCCATTCAAGAATATTTGAACACGCAAAAGTATTTATGCTATCTATTTTCCTCTAGCTTGCGGCTAGGTGGCGCTGTAGAACGTCGAATTCTATTCCGTTCGACCTTTTGATATGCAAGTACCGTTCAACTAATTTTGATGAAAATTGCTACACACGGATATTTGAAAACGTAGAATATTTTTACGTTATCCCTTTTGCCATAACTTGCCGCTAGATGAAGCTGCAGAACGTCGAATTATATTCCGTTCAACCATCTTGCTATGAAAATAACGTTCAACAGATTTTGGAAAAAAATGGCATACGTATGGATATTTGAACACGGAAAATATTTTTAAACTATCTGTTTTGCCATGACTTGCTGCTAGATGGTGCTGCTGTACATCGAATTCTATTCCGTTCGACCGCTTCCTATGCAAGTACCGTTGAATCAATTTGATGAAAATTGGTACATACGGATATTTGAAGACGTAGAATATTTTTACTTTATCAATTTTGCTGTAACTTGCCGCTAGATGGTGCTGCAGAATGCCGAATTCTATTTCATTTAAGCGCTTGCTGTGAAAATACCAGTCAACCCATTCTGATGACAGTTGGTACACATGGATATATGAACATGGAGAATATTTTTACGCTATCCGTTTTGCTATAAGTTGCCGCAAGATGGCGCTGCAGCGCATCAACGTCTATACCATTCAACCAATCGCCATAAAAATTTTGATGCTTACACATTTGAGCATGGAGAATATATTCTAACTATTCATTTAGCTTTTACTCACTACTAGATGGCACTGCAGCGCATTATTACTTTAACTCGTCATTAGTTGGCAATGCAGCGCACCAACTTCATGACCGGACAATTGATCTCTATGAATATTGATATAGATAGATACTTGAACACGGAGAATATTTTCGTGTTATCCACTTTGCTATAAATAGCTAATTTTGTGCTGTAGCACATCATTACTTTAACTCGCCAATAGACAGATAGAACTGCAACGCATCAACTTCTTACTTTCATTCGTCTATTGATGGGGCTGCAGCATATAAAGACTGTTCAACTGATCGCTATGAAAACTGGTATAGATAGATATTCGAACACGGAGAATATTTTGGCGTTATCCATTTTGCTATAACTTGCCACTAGATGTCACTTTAAACCAATATCTTCAGGACCGTTCAACTAATCGCCATGGAAATTCGTAAATATAGATGTTTGAATGAAAAGAAGATTTTCTTAACATCCGTTTAGCTATAACTCGCCTTCTTTACCGTTCAACCGTTTGCTATGAAAATACCGTTCAGCTGATTTATGAAAATTGGTATACACAGATATCTGAGCACGGAGAATACCTTTACGCTACGTATTTTGCTACGACTTGCCTCTAGATGCCGATGCAGCGCACCACATTCAAAGCCGTTCGACCGGTCACCTTAAAAATTGGTGTACATACACATTTGAGTAGAGAGAATATTTTTTTAGTATTCATTTGGCTGTAATCACAACTTGATGACACTGCAGCCAGGGCCTGATATCCGGAAAGCCATTCGGGGCAAGCGCCCAGGCCCCCAACAAAAAGGGGACCCCCAAGTTGTTCGTTAAGTCTAAAAATTTTTAAATTTTTAAACTTAACAAGTTTCCGAAAGACGGTCCCCTAATGAAGCTTTTGCCCAGGGCCTCCCAACTCGGCAAATCTGCCCCTGACTCCAGCCCTAGAGTTTATTATTTTAACTCACCAATGGATAACACTTCAGCAATCAACTTCTTGATCGTTCAACTAACCGCTCTGAAAACTGGTATACATACACATTTGAACACGGAGAATATTTTCGCGTTATCCATTTTGCTTAACACTCCCCCTTTGAAGGCGCTGTAGCGTATTATTACTTTAATTCGCCACTAGATGGCGCTGCAGCGTATCTTGACCGTTACACTGTTTGCTATGAAAATTCGTACATATAGATATTTGAAAATGAAAATATTTTGATGCTATCCATTTTGCAAAAACTTATCGGCAGTTGATGGCGCTGCGCCGAATCATCTTCTTCACCGTTCAAATGATCGCCATGAAATTCTTTATGCATAATTATTGAATGCAGATAATATTTATGAGATATCAATTTTGCTATATGTATTCATTATGATAATTAGTAATTACAACAAACTGTATTATAAAAAATAGAATCCATTCATTCCCGGGCGAAGAACGGGGCATTCAGCTAGTATCCGATAAAAGCAGTTCCGTGAAACACCTGAAATGAATTTTTTTAGAAATTGCAAGTGAAGCTGACGTTATTTGATGTCACGAGTGTAAAAATAAAGTTTTTAAAAATCAAGAGTTTAGAAACCTAATTAGGTTAAGAGGCTTTCATGAAAAATATTACGCAACGAGCAAAATAATATTACAGAGGGGGACTTATTTCTCAGGAGTTTAACAAATCTCTTTAAATATAAATTTAAATTAATAATCTCTGACGCAAAAATTACGTCACGTGCAAAATTATTTCATAACTTATCCGATTTCCGATTAGCTTGGCATATCTCTTTGAAATTAACAAGATTGGGTGATCCCCTTTTTTGCGAGACCTATCGTGAGACAGCATATTTTAAGTTATTTGCTCAAGATGATTTCGCTAAAACCCTCGGAGAAGAGGATAATATGGAGTAGGCATGAAAGGAGGGGGGGAGAATTAAGCCACAAATGTAACCGGTTTTTCTTCCGTCCTGTATGTTCTTCCGTGGCTCCCTGAGATAAGTACAGGTTGTCCGAAAAGCTCCGTTTTTGCATACGAGCAAAGTTTCGCTCCTTCACCGATTTGGCGCTACTATCTGACCCTATCACTGTTGCCAGTTTTGCCGGAGAAAAGTGGCTCAAATCAAAGTTAAAAAACGTTTACAAGCTGAGAAAAAAAAATAAAAATTTCGTTGGCGTTTACTTTTAAGTTAAGGTGACCATACGTCCTCGAAATTCGAGGACAGTCCCCAAATATAGATCTTTTTTTGCATTTTGTCCCCAAAAATACTTTGTCCCCAAATTTAAAGATTTATTTATTTATTGCCAGGAGAGGACAACTCGCGTCACTTAATGTGTCGCTTAGAGCTACATATAGTCCTTCCCGGAATTTCCCGCCACAATTTGAAACCTCATCAGAAGGTGGGGGGACTTCTGAATATTGGCACCCCTCGGAAACTGCTATGACCGCCGACAGAACTTTCGGAACCACGGATTTAACGTGCACGTACGCCGCATGTACACGGTGGTCTTTAGTGGTACGCCGGTATCGAACCCATAACCTTCCGGTTACAAGTCCAACGCCTTAACCACTGGGCTACCACGGCCCCAAAAATTTAAAGATTTGTACTTTTTTCCCTTGAAAGTTTTCGTTTAGTTTATTTCTTTCAGGAAAAACTGAAGAAATAAGAAAAATAAATCGACTAAAAGCGCCATCTACTCAGAGAAACAATGAAATTCGATCTCTGAAAACGTTTGTTGTCATTGTGTGTGTAGCGTGTACAGACATTCAATAAAGTATCCGACTGTGAGTCAAATTTCCCATTTCAGTTTTGTTAATGATTAATCACTTTCACGAAGAACCATGCTTTAAATATGAAATTGACGTACGAAATTTTTCTGCCACTAGAGTACTTTTTTTTTAGAGGGTCTACGAAGTTTCATGAAAAATTAACACAAAATGATCCGATGTAAATGTCTCCTGAAAAATACAAATACCATTCCAAGAGTTAAATTTTGAATAAATTGCAATATTTCAATATGGTGTTCCTTTCATATTTCTGGTTTAAATAAGTATTTATAAATTAATGAAATACTTAATTTATTAGAAATAAGACTGCACAATTGATATAAAGAGCTATTAGAGTTCATTTTTAAGTATCAAAGTCAGTCAAGATTTAAAGTATGGTTATACATGGTAATATCTTGTGTCCTCGAATAAGTCCCCAAAAATATTTTCTAGTGTCACCAAATTTTCCTTGGATTCGAGGACAATGCTTGATTTGTCCCCAAAATACTGTTTAGAAATATGGTCGCCTTATTTTAAGTGCTTGTATGCTGATGCTTTTTGAGTCATGTGGACTTTCATTTCCGATTTAAAAAATACTTCGGTATTGACAGTTTGCCAAGATCTTTTCCTCCGGCAGAGTTTGCAACAGTGATTGGGTCAGGTAATAGCGCCAAATCGGCGAAGGAACGAAACTTTGAGCGTATGCTCGTACGCAAAATCCTATAGGAGAAACTGGTTTTCGGACAGCCTGTACTTATCTCAGGGAGCCATGTTTCTTCTATGGGGAGAAAAATGAAGTAACCCTACGCGTAGTCTTGGGAGGCGTGGCTAGGAGTTCAAGAACCGTTTGGAGCTCATATGTTTTATCGAGCCCCCCAAAAGGCTACGCGTACAGTTATTTCATTTTCCCCCATAGAAGAACTATCGGGTGCTTATATACTCTGTATTTACTATTCATTCCTCCAAGCTAAACCCTTGACATATGACAAAATTCCGAGCTATTATACGTGTAATCAGACTGCCAAAACCTTTCAACGGAGGAAGCAAGGGACTCAAGTCCAAGGTTTTCTTGGAGTTAAAAAAACTGATGCTCTTGAGAGATTCTATGTAGTTCATCCGAACAACAGTGAATATTTTCACTTGAGAATTATACTTCACATTGTAGAGAGGGCCCACCATCTTTCGCACATACCTGAGAACTATACAAAGGGCGTAACATATAATACCTATAAAGGAGCATGCAAAGCGATGGGTCACTTGTAAGACAACTCTCAGTGGGACAACACATTAACGGCATCTGCTGTTTGCAGTTCTCGAGGTCATTAAGGTATTTGTTTGCCATTATTATAGCGTTTTGTCAAATGGCCGATAATGTATCTCTGTGGAACAAGCACCAGCAAAATATGGCCGAAGATATGCTGAATCTACGACTGCGAGAGTTAATATCAGATGATGTCCAATACGATCGAAACTTCGTTGATGAAGCGTTGCTAGAATTGAATAAATTAGTAGAAGAACTTTCGGATAAATCCATTACAGATTGCGGACTGCCGATGCCTACAAATATAATGAACCCTGAATTAACTAACGCCGAATATACACTGAAGAGCCAAAAAAACTGGTACAGGCATGCGTATGCAAATAAAGAGATATTGAACCAATCAGAGTACGGCGCTGCGGTCGACAACGCCTATATATAAGACAACGAGTGTCTGGTATAGTTGTTAGATCGGTTACTGTTGCTACAATGGCAAGTTATCAAGATTTAAGCGCGTTTGAATGTGGTGTTGTAGTCGGCGCACGAGGGATGGGACATATCATCTCCGAGGTTACGATGAAATTTTTGATTTTCAGGAACGACCATCTCATGAGTGTACCGTGAATATCGGGAATCCGGGAAAAGATCAAAACTACAACATCGCTGCGACCGGAAAAAGAGCATGCAAGAACGTGACCAACGGTGACTGACGAGAATCATTAAGCGTGACAGACGTGCAACCCTTCCGCAAATTGCTGCAGATTTTAATACTGGGCCATCAACAAGTGTCACCATTCGAACCGTTCAACGAAACATCATCGATATGGGCTTTCGGAGCCGAAGACCCGCTCGTGTACCCTTGTTAACTGCAGGAAACAAAGCTTTACGCCTCGCCTGAGCCCTTTAACACCGACATTGGACTGTTGATGACTGGAAACACGTTGCCTGGTCTGATGAGTCTCGGTTCCACTTGAATCGAGCTGATGGACGTGCACGGGTATGGAGACAACCTCGTGAATCCATGGACCCTACATGTCAACAGGGGACTGTCCAAGCTGGTGGAGGCTCTGTGATGGTATGGGGCATGTGCAGTTGTCGTGATATGGGTTCCTTGATACGTCTAGATACGACTCTGACAGGTGACAGCTACGTAAGCATCCTGTCTGATCACCTGCACCCATTCATGTCCATTGTGCATTCCGACGGACTTGGGGAATTTCAGAAGGACAATGCGACGCTCCACAAGACCAGAATTGCTACAGAGTTGCTCAAGGAGCACTCTTCTGAATTTAGACATTTCCTCTAGTCACCAAAATCCTCCGACATGAACATTATTGTACACATCTGTGATGCCTTGCAACGTATTGTTCAGAAGAGATCTCTACCCCCTCTTACTCCTACTGATTTATGGACAGCCCTACAGGATTCGTGGTGTCAATTACCTCTCCGGCACTACTTCAGACATCAATCAAATCCATGCCACGTCGTGTTGCGGCACTTTTACCTGCTCTTGGGGGCCCTAAACGATATTACGCAGGTGTACCAGTTTTTTTGGCTCTTCAGTGTACAAGAGAAACTTCCCCCGACCAATCTAAACTGCTACAAATTGCAATTCAAGATGACCATCGATCAAAAAAAAAAAAAAAAAAAAAAAAAAAAAGGAATCCGATGCATTTCTAACATCAATTGACAGGAACAAAGGAAAATTATATTTTCTTGATGCTCCTGGAGGTACAGGAAAAACATTCCTGATCAACTTGCTCCTTGCATTGCCTACGCAATATCAAGGATGGTGGACGAAGAATTATCATGACGAATAAAGATATTATTGCATATTTATTTCTTCGACACGCTCTTTAAAACTGATTACTAGACCCAATGTACAGAAAATCCCACATGAAAAAAAATATTTTTTTTTTCTCAGCTTCTGAGCAGAAAGCCAGGAAGAAAAATTTTTGGTATGCAGGGGCATACCATCTTAACAACATATAAAAATTTAAAACATGTGCTTCTGGTCAAACATCCGAAAACAATTCATGATGTTTTTTAGGAAATGCAATGCTGATGCATAAACTACAAAAAATACGCAAATTTTGATAAAATTTTTGGAATCAGCTTAAGAAGTTACCCCAACTAGAACAAATTGCTCAACTAAAGTTGTGGAACAGCTTTTCACTTCAGTAACTTCTACAGTTAAGGAGATATTTAAGAAATTCAGAGAAACATGGTGCAACTTGCACAAAACTTAAAAATTTGCATAATTAATTTCTCTGTAATTATTTATTGTAGAACCTGCAAAATTGAGATTTGCGGTTAGCTTAGCCTATAAATCTATATAAGATTTGAGGAAAATCTAGGTTGATGTGGTGAACTGCAGTGTTTGCTCTGACATGGAATGACCCTTTTATTATTCTTCTAGCTGAAATACCCGTCGGGTTAGTACATACTGACACTTATCAAAGAGCTTGAAAGCATTTTAGGCGCATAAAAAATGGAAATAGTATATTAGCAATAGTATAGACATAAAAAATTATTTTTTCTGTGTATTGTGAAAAAATTACAGGTTTGGGAGTAACAAAGTGATCAGTAAATTTGAATATTACAGAGAATTTCTTTCTACTAAAAAAATTAAATTTTATTCTGGTTGAATGAGTTTTTCAGATCAAGAGGTCATTCCTGACCTGTAACTAATTTAACCTGACCTAATTTTTTTGATTCACTTTAGATATTTTAACATTATTCCTTGAAAATATTTTGCGCAATTTTCACAACATCTAAAAAAACAAAGACATATTTTCAAAATTTATTTATATTTTTCAAAAAATTCCGATTTTTATTGTTTTAGCCGTTGCTGATCATGTTACTAAACTTTATTGTATTCTCTTAATCAATTTTTAAGGTATGTGAGAACAAGCATTTATACGATTTTCATAAAATCCCAAAATCTATGAAATATTTAAAACTGTTTTGGCATCTGGAGTTCAAATTAGCTTGCATCTAACATAATTCCAAATCTTATTATATGCCATTCCCGTTTATCAGGAATAGCGCGAACATGTACTGGATTTTCACAAAATCTCAAAATCTATTTTAAAAAAATAAGTGCTTTAGCGCAAAGAGTTTAAGTGACCGACCACCAGTGATGATACTAAACTTTATTTCACTCGCTTCAATACCTTATACGTAATCGATGAATATTTTTCATATTTTAAACAATTTTCGCAAAATCTCAAAATCTACTCAAAATTCTTAAACAATTTGACATCTATAGTTTTAGTTAAGTGACCATCAATCATGTCATTCAGTTTCATTTCATTCACTTCAGTAATTTTTACGTGATGAGCGAACATCGAACATAAATGTAAGCAGTTTGAAACAATTTTCTCTAAATCTCAAAAATATATACAAGATTTTAAAAAATAGTTGAAGCCTATAGTTTAAGTTGAATGACCATCTATTATGTCACCAACTTTCTTTCCATTGGCTTTAGTTGCTATCACGTGATGCGCGAACAAAAATTTAAGCAGTTTGAAAAAATTCGGCGCAAGATCGGCGCCAAAGCCGATCTTTTATCTTCGAGCAAGCAGTATTCAGTATTAACTATTAGTTAATGCCAAAATTGTTTGTAATTAACAATAAACGGAGTAGGAAGTTTAATGTTAAGAGCACAAATATAAGAATGCAAAACAAATTTCAAAAGGCTATGAAGAAAAAGGTTATTTAAACTAAATAATACTCTATAAAATTTTATTGTATAGGTGTATACCAGCTACGAAACCTTCTCAATAGAAACAAGTAGAACATTTGATTTCACGCATCGATTAATACTTTTCAAAAGTGTATTGTGTACCAAGTGCTACTTTTTGTTGTTGTCAAAATCGAAAATTTCCAAAGGTTTTCGACATATATCGAGTATTGTGCGATAGATTTTGAAATGAAATTTTTCCTTCAATCGATTATTAAAAATCCTTTTTTATCAATTGAAATTGTTAAGACTGTAAGCAAAGACTGGGCATTTTAACACTAGAAGCGCCAGAGCAGTCATTTTGACTGTTTTCGCCATTTTAGTTTGGATTCCTAAAAGACCCTTTACTTTAGGAAGTCATAATTTTTTGAATGCTCCTAAAAAACCTTGAAAGTTATTGGCACCAAATATGCATTGAATGAAAATAAAATTAATGGAAATATTTTTATGTATACCTAGAAGCGCCACGAGCAGTCAAATTGACTGCTAGTGAAATTGAGTTTATTCATTGTACTTTATCACGCAGAAAAAATCTTATCACGAAGAAACACTTCCCCTACAAATTCCTTTCATTCACTATTTCTCTAATCCATGAAATACTTGTCATTTTCCGCCCCCTTCCCCAGCCCCCCCCCCTCTTCCTGCTCCTGTTTTTTGTTCACCCTTTTCGTGATTACAGAAACATTTTATCTATTTCCTTTCACTGACTTTCACCTGCCTACCAAGCTACCCTTTTCGCACTTTCAATAATTTCTCCCCATACAAGGGCGGCCCCAGTGAGGGGGCCATAGGGGCCATGGCCCCCTCCGAAATTTTGTTTTACAACTTTAGATTCGCATACTTCACGATTTCAAACGTTCAATTTGCATTTTGGACAATTTATAGACCTAAGTAAAAAGTCGGATGGCCCCCTCCGAGAATTCAGTCTGGAGAGGCCATTGTCCCCATATGCCATAATGTAAAAGAAATCTTTGCCGTAGCCCTGTAGAAAAACTCTTAAGTCCTATACACATCAAAATCAATACCGGTCTTACGATGGTTATTTATAACATATATACATATTTGAGCTCAATCGAATGCCCCGTTTACTAGCTATCATGTTCAATCACATACACACACATGCATACATACATCTCGTAAAAACAGAATAAATGAATTCAGAAGACCTCAAAACATGTAAATACCTCAAAATCTCAGTCGAATTTTTTCATGATTACAATACTTTCCTTACATGGTACATGTTCGGAAAGTAAAAATGTACAGAAACAGAGGCAGCTTTGAACAACGAAGCGAACTGGTCAATAGCTTTAGAAGAGCTTGATGCTTTTATTGCTATTATTTATGCTAGATGAGCATATGGTTGCAATAATATGGATTATGATTTTCTGTGGAACAATACTTGAGATCCTCAATTTTTTTTTTTAAAGAAACAATGTCCCGCAATCGTTTTCGAGATATCATGAAAAATCTAAGATTTGATTTGAAGTCAAACAGGAGTTAACGTTTAGAAACTGATAAGTTTGCTATGTTTTCAGACATCTGGAACACATTTGGAAGACATAGAAAACTGCGCTCTTCCTTATAAGACAGTAGAAAATCTGGAGGTTGATGAACAACTATTTCCATCCGTTTCCATCCTAAGTTAGGTGCAAGTTAATTCAATGTATGCCGAATAAACCAGATAAATTTGGTATAAAATTTTGGATGCTAGTTGATGTTGACTCTAAGTTTATGTGAAATGCTTTTCCATATCATGGAAAGGATGACGCAAGAAATGAAAATGAAAGCCTTCCTGAAAATATAGTAATGCGCCTTCTGAGCCCTTATCTGAATACAGGTAGAAATGTGACAGTGGACAACTATTTTTCCTCGCTTTCATAGCTAAAAAACTTAAAATGAAGAATACAAGTTTTGTGGGGACAGTAAGAAGACATAGAAAAGAAATTCCGCATGAGATCAGGAAATCGAAAACTCAGCTTCACGAAACAGTTTTACTGAAAAATGGAGACACTACACTGACAGTCTATGAGGGTAAAAAGAATAAAAGTGACCTGCTTCTAAGTACCTTGCATACAGATGTAAATGTAGAGTCATAAACTGTGAAAAAACTTCCAGAAACAGTAGAATTCTACAAGAAAACCAAATGTGGAGTTGACATTATTGACCAAATGACGCGTAAATATTCTGTGCGGACTGCTTCCCATAGATGTCCCGTGCATATTTTCTATAATATGCTGGATTTGGCAGGAACTAATGCCTGCATTATCTACCAAGAAATGAGTAGTAAGTCTATAACAAGATATAACTTTCTTTTTCAATTGACAGAAGAATTGAGAGCGAGTCTTTTGAAGAAAAAGGCAAGTGCACAACTGCCCTCAGGAGTTTTCTAACACTACTAAAAAAACTATCAAAAAAGAGACGTCAGTGCCAAATTGGATTTTATAAGAACAACAAAACAAGTAATATTTGCCAGAAATGTTCACTATGTAAAAATTGCGAATAGCATTAAAATGAGATTTAATAAAAAGTAAGTAAAAATATTTTTTGTAGCATGTATTTTAGCAAAAATTAAGATTTTATTCTTTAAAAAAGCTTTTAAAAATACCATAAACTTTTTGTACTTAAATAAATGTACAAAATTCTTTGAGCAGTCAATTTGACTGCTGCTGGCGCTTCTAGGTAGGAAGAAAGTGCGGCGCTTCTAGTGTTAAATAAATTGTAATCTTATAAATAAAAATGAAATTCTGTTTGTTTGTTTGTTTGTTTGTGGATTTGATTCGTATACAAATCCACAAAAATGGACCTATCGGCCTGAAATTTAGCACAGATATGTAAAATAATATAGAATAAATCATAGTCCACTTTAAAACTTTGAAAGTCCACCCGTTCCCGGAATTTAAGAGATTTTTTATGCTTTTCACGCAAAAATCTTTCCGTAATTGTAACCCCTGTAGTGAAAAAAGTGTGAAATAAGGATCGTGGTTGCCATGTGTGGCGATTTTGCCGAATAAAATGTTTTAAATTCTTAAAGTAAAAATAAAAGAATAATAATGATTTTTTTTGTCAGTTTATAATCGTAAGGTTATTTTTTTTTAAATTATAATATCGTGTGCATGGGAAATCAGAGCAGGAATGTAATGCTTTACACGCAAAACAATAAGAATTCAAGATTTCCGAGGTTAATGTGTAAATTTTTTTAGTTTGGCGAAAAAATAAAATGGCTGAAATATGGATTTTGAGTAAGTGAGTTCTAGCGGTTTGCACAGTTTTCGGCTTGGCGCAATTTATTGAGAGCTTAAGGAAATAGCATTTTTGAAAACAAGTGCAAAGGTTTTATTAGAATACAGCGTTAAATTTTAATGATCCGTGAAGAAATAATGCAGTTATTAAGGGATTTCAAGCGATCTAACTTCAGAATTCTCGCCAATTGAGTACATTGATTTAAGTTGGGAGAATTCCGCCAAATTTCAGAAAATTGAAATCTTCTCATTTAGTACATCGGAGTAACGATGAATAAAACACATTATAGTTGATAATTTAAAAAAAAAATCGGCTGTATTAAGGGATTCCAATTTTCAAATAAATGCGTGCTACTCTTTGGCGGTCGAACCATTTCCCATATTGATTGCTGCTAAGTCAATGCTTCGAATGATTCCCTGAAAAAACTCTTGCAAAATGGCGTATGTTGGCACTTTGGCGAGGCTTAGATTTGAAACTGGTTTTTATTTGAGACTGGTATGTATAATAAAAACACTGGTTATAGATAAAAATGAATGTTGATATCTGTTTATGAGGTTGAAAAACTCCAGCACCGTTGAGCACCGTTGCACGATGAAATTTGGTTCACCTAAGTCTTTTATGACGGAGAAGGTTTTTATGCTATCCGTTTTCCTTAACTTGCCACTTGGTGCCGCAGCACAACGTTGAATTCTATTCCGTTTAGCCGTTTGCTATGCGAATATCGTCCAACCGATTTCGATGAAATTTGGTACACGCGAATATTAGAACACGGAGAATATTTTTCACTATCCATTTTGCTGTAACTTGCCGCTAAATGGCGCTGCAAAGCATCAACTTCTATACCGTTCGACCGATCGGCATAAAAACTATACTTACACATTTGAGCACGAAGAATATATTCTAACTGCGTTCCTTTTGATGTTACTCACCACTAGATGAGACTGCAATGCATTATTATTTTAACTCGCCACTAGATGACGCTGCATCAGGCCAAATTCTTGACCATTCAAACGGTCGCTATGAAAATCAGTAAACATAGCTATTTGAACAATGAGAATATTTTGGCGTTATCCATTTTGCTATAACTCGCCACTTGACGGCGCTGTAGCAAATCATTACTTTAATTAACTACTAGATGGCCCTGCAGTGTATCACTTCTTGAATGTGCAAATGATCGTTATGAAAATTGGTATACATAGATAGTTGAACACGGTCGCTATGAAAATCAGTATACATAGCTATTTGAACAATGAGAATATTTTGGCGTTATCCATTTTGCTATAACTCGCCACTTGACGGCGCTGTAGCAAATCATTACTTTATTGAACCACTAGATGGCCCTGCAGTGTATCACTTCTTGACTGTGCAAATAATCGCTATGAAAATAGGTATACATAGATATTTGAACACGGGGAAGAGTCTGGCGCTATCCATTTTCCTACAACTTGCCACTAGATGTTGCGTCAACACATGAACTTCAGGACTGTCCAGCCGATAGTCATGAAAATTCGTATACATCGATATCTGAATGCGAAAAATATTTTCGCCGTATCCGTTTTGCTAAAACTCGCCACTAGATTGCGCTACGCCGCATGGCCTTCTGCACCGTACAAACGATTGCCTTGCAATTCGGTATGCATGATTATTGGACACAATATAACGCGATATACACTTTGCTATATCTGTTTATTACAATGAATAGTAATCACCACAAATCGTAATATCAAAAAGTCCATTCATTCCCGTGCGAAGAACGGGTACTTCAGCTAGTAAAAAATAAAAATCTGGAGTCACTCAACTCGACTTTCGAACACATCATCATTACCAAACATTTAAATAAATTTTAATCGGTGAATACTTAAAACATGTATACCCAATTTGAGCCCAATCGAATGTACCGTTTAAACGCTAGCGCACTTTCAAGAATTCCCCATCCCCCCCCCTATAGTCCATAATGTAAAAAATCTTTGTCGTAGACCTGTAGAAAAACTATAAGTCCTATACGCATCAAAATCAATACCGGTCTTACGATGGTGGTTTATTACGTATGTACCCTATTTGAGCTCAATCGAATGTACCGTTTAAACGCAAGCGGACTTTCAACAATTTCTCCCCATAGGCCACAATGTAAAAGAAATCTTTGTCCTAGACCTGTAGAAAAAATACAAGTCCTATACACACCAAAATCAATACAGGCCTTGCGACGGTGGTTTATAACATATATACCCAATTTGAGCTCAATTGAATGCCCCGTTTAGGAACTATCGTGTTCACTCACATACATACGAGTACATCTCGTAAAAATAGCATAAAAGAATCAGAAGACGTCAAAACGTGTATATAAACAAAATCTAGAGGTCTAATTTTTTCATGATTACAATACTTCCCTTACATGGTACATGTTCGGAAAGTAAAAATGAATATTTTAAGGTATTGCAATACAAAATGATCAAAACTGCTAAAAATAAAATAAAACTAACTTGTGTTTTACTTTAGGAAATACTTCAGTTTTATCTAAACAAAACACAGAACTTTGAATTAAGTAATAACTAGTATTTTTATATAAAGACCAGAGTAAAAAAAATAAGAATTTTAGAAATCGAACTTATGCAAAACAGTTCCATATCAAAACAAAATAAACCCAGTAATGATAAGAACTTTTATTAATTCCCTATTACGTGTTGGGGATTTAATAAACTACCACGCAAATTTGATACATCTTCAACAATTTATCACATTTACCAAATTTACAAATTGAGCAGTGGTTATGAATGATCACCGGTAATCAAGGCCGTAGGCACACAAAAAATTCGGCCGGAGGGGGGGGGTCTCAAATTCCCCCATGATCCCCCCACCCTGTCTAGGGCCTTCTCGGTAACTATGCAAAATGACTGGTTTAATCAGGTTTAACGTAATACATATAATTTATAGTGCAAATCCAATATATTTACCTAAGTTATGACTTTCAATCTTAATTCTAAAATAAAATGAACCAGTAATAAATTTAGATTGTATCTTAAGCTTTTGTGTAGTTGTTTACTTACTGTCTTCAGACTATAAATAAAGCAGACAGTGCGAGATATGCTGTTAATGAAAAAAGTGTACAGACAACAAATTTTGTAAATCCGTGTAAATGAAAAGTACACATAGATATCTAAAAAAGTGATAAATATAGGCATGGTTCTTTAAAAGAGAAGTACAACTATTTCTTGAATAATTTAATTTATTTTACTTTCGCTTTTCAAAGAATTTATGATTTTTAATCAGTTTGTAACTCGATGGATAATATCAAGGAATGTCAACACATGAAATCTATTTAATCAGGATTAAAATATTCAAATAAAACCTTAATGAAATTGACTGTGAATGAGAGGAGAATCTTTTTATTAACGGAATATAAAATTTTATAAAATGCTCCTGGATAGAATTATCACACTTAACATTTCAAATGTGAATAAAACTTGGAACCTTTAACAGAATTCGTTTACTGAAACGATTTTTCTACACTTTATCATCAATTCTGTTGCTTCAAGCCACAACCATTTGTTCAGTCGGTTATTGACAGATGACCCTCGAACTCTGGCGGCAAGAAGAGAAAGCTACTAAAATAAATATTTTCCAGGCGGCTTCCATTAATCAACTTACTCTCCGTGGAAGCTTTTAAAATTAAACTTCTGCAAAAGGATAAATTAACGTCATGATTTTATTCTATGGATGAAAAATATTTCTTTGCTGTTTGCTCTAAAAGTAGAGTTTGCATGGATGAAGGAAGGAAAACTGAACAAAATTTTAGAAGTTACTTAGAAACTTTTGCTTTACTGTTTACTCCAAGAGCATGATCTCATGATCTCCATACTGCGGTATAAAGATAAATCTCTTTGTTTTTTTCATAGTTACTTTTCTTTAGATCGCCGATAATTTTTGCAAATGATAATTTATTTCAATGAAATCGGCCTCTATTTCTTTAAAATTGAAGCATATCAGTTACGTTTTTAAAAATAATTAAAGACTTTCTTAAATAGAGGTAAGGAATACTTATAACAATTCCATCGTTTCAAGTAGAAGAATAGGTCTACCCTTCACCAGTTGCAAAAAAAGTTAAACATTTTAAAATAGGGTACATGGTAAAATACACAGAAGTAACATATGTAAACTTCTTAGTAATTAGAGTCATATTTATTACAATGAAAGCACATACAGACGGACAGACAAACCGTAATCATAAGAACTTTTCAACATTTATGGAGAGTTCTAAAAACTACGCTTACATAATCAAGTGTTTTGTTTAAATGCAATCCAATAAAACACTATAAATATAATTTAGCTGTTTTTAATTTAATCACAGAAAGATAGAATGCTAATTTAACTCAAAATGAAAACTAGCCATTTTGTCTGTGAAATTATGAAAAACATGAAACTAAAATAAAAATTTCCGTCCAATTGCTGAAACGTATTTTAATATCCAACTAGCCGCGTGCCCGTTCTTCGCACGGTAGGAAACGAATATTTTCCTAAAGTATAATCGTACCTGTGCAAAAACAAAATCTAAAAAAAAAAAAGTTCAAATAGTCCCTTTGTTAGTAGGACTTAACAAAAAAAGTTCGAGTATATACTTAACAAAGTAATAAATTACATTATAATTTCTTGTCATGCGTAAAACACGGCTTTAAAAAAATTAAAAAGTCGCGAAATTCCGTTCCGTGTTCTGCGGTGT
>JAWZYV010018303.1:0-29384 GCA_038373885.1 Cheiracanthium punctorium | reverse complement strand
ATTAGTAGGTATTGTTATAAGCGTATAATACATATAAACCATAGCTCTATACTCAGGGGGGGCACAAGGGGGCAAGTGCCCCCCAACTTCATTTCAAAATCGTTTAAACAAACATTTGATTCAAAATTTAAAACTCCATATTCTGCTCTTAATCTCTGCCCATCAAATCTTCATGTGTTCCTGCAAAATTTAAGTAGGTCTGTGAGCAGTGATAAGCCTTCCGCCTTCCTTAAAAGGCTCTTGTTATTAGGTTTTCCTAAGAAAGTAATACATTTGAACCATAGGCGTATATCGGGGGGGGGGTACGTGTCCCCCTTCCCCCCCACCACCAACTTCGTCTCGAAATTTTTTCATTTTAAAATTTTGTTTGACGGGTCCTTTAACCGTTCCACTTAAAAATGCAAAAAGAAACTTCAGTCTGCGTCTTTACAAAATATTTAAATTAAATTGTCCACTGTCAAGGTTGTTTAATTTAAACGTTACTTTTTTAAGCACTTGGTAAACATTTCTCATTTCCAATCTGTTGTTCTGGTTTTAAGTACTTCTTGGACAATAGGGTTTCTTTAAAACTTTTATTTATTTATTCATTTATTTTAATTTTTTAATGAAATACAAAATATTTTATGCAAAAAGGATTTTATTTGGAGAATAAAAGTGAATAATGTTTTCCCTTTTCATAATTAAGTAAGTCTCACATGTTTGCATTAAGTTTTATATATTAATTGTTATAATAGATTTATTGTTATCCCTTTTTTCTTATTGTCTTTCATATATAAAGTTCAATATTTGATAATTTACCTTTATAATTTGTATATCGCTATTCTCGCGTATTTCAGCATGTTTTTTAAAAGCTTGCTATAAAAAAAATTTAATAGTTTTATAATCAGGAGAAAGCTTTTTTTATGTAAGTTTATCTTGCAAAGCTTTAAAAGCATTTCTTTAATCGAAACCGTTTACGTCATAGTATAATTACTTTTTACTGATTTCATGACAGTTTGGTAAACGGTTGAAGTGTATAAGTCCAGGGTTCTGGCTACCGCGCGGCTGTTTTCTCCGTGTGTAACGTGAATGCGCTTTAAAACCCCTCAAAAAGTCCTCCATCCAAGGCATCCCTTAATAAGATCTGCCTTAACTACAAAATCAAAATAACTTTCATGATCACGGGCGCCGACTTGTAAAAATTATTGGGGGGGCTCGTATCCTTACGGAGGTAGACGGGGGGACACAAAATCCTTCTCTCCGTCAGTAGAATAAAGGAGTTCAGAAATTTTAGAATTGAGATTTCAAAATGTGCTTTTTTAACATAACACTTTCATGAAAATAAAAGGAATTCCGTTTAATAAATTTTTCAAAAATTTTTTGAACTCATTTTTTAAATTAAGTATTTGAACTCAAGATCTCGAATCAGTCTTCAGTACACATATGGAGAAAGCAAATCTCCCTTCTGAAAGAACAACTGAATTTTAATTAAGTTAATAACAGCAAAACAAGTAAAATTTTTTACGAAATGTATTTAATGATAATTTCATAGGAAAGAAAATGCATGCAGTCAAATGTGGAAAACTGTTCTGCAAAACATTACTCCAGCTAATATTTCAAAATACCCTAGAAGTACAAACGAGACGAAATACTAAAATCTGGATTATTTTATTTACTTGCAAACATTCATCAGAGATAATTTTTACTAATATAAAATAGTATTTTTTATTTTACTACATGATGAAATACCCATAAATTGAATCGACTTTAATTAAATGTCGCACTACTTTAAGACAGAAAAACTGATCACATTTAAATTACATTTTTTGACAACTTTTTACAGATTACATTTAAAATTATTTAAAAAAACATAAACAAAGAAGTAATAAACACCTCCTTTCCATGTATTAAAACAAATCAAACAAATATACAAACCATCATACAAAGTTACAAGTCCTCTCTTCGACACATACATTTTAAACGGATTTCCGTGATTTGAATTGCAAAATCAAATAAATAAATAAAATATACTTTTAAATTCATTCTCATAGTATTTTCACAGCAGGAAAAAAATTAATTTTTCAATAATATCATCCTTGTTAACATTTAAAAATGATTTAACAAAGAAATCCAAGTGCGAGAATATATCAAAATTCAGAGTCTACACTATTTTAGGTCTATTGTAGGTCTTCATAAACATTTTAATACTAATACTGAAAACTTTCATTTTACATTAAACTAAGAATACTCATATAATCTTTCAATAACATTAAAAATGAAAAGAAATGTTGAAATGTGGTGTTGTGGCCAACTATCTGCTCGAGGGATCTAGGCCGGGGGGGGGGGGCTTCGTGTGGAACTTGGCATAGAAAACTCGACATATAAAATCTGCATTGCACTTTAAATCACACTTCTTTTTGGAAAACCGTTCCAGATTACCTTAACAATTATGAAAACAAATTAAACCAGCACATAAGCAATTGGCAAATCAGAGACGCTCCTGGCAAAATGGACACATAGTAATCATTTTATAAACTGAAATCATAATGAATTATGCTATTTGAAACATTTTGATGATATTTGTGCAACAATATATGAAAATTTATTTTTATTCAGAACGGAAAAACGTTGTATAAAATATAATCGTGCTTTACATTTAAAAGTGGAATAACACAGAAACAGATATACAATGCCAAAATTATCACTCTGAATTATTGTAGATATTTACAGACAATTTTTAAGAATACTCAATAATATGAAAAATGGAAACAAAATGAATGAAATCTAATTCGAAATCATAGTCTACGCCATATTATTTTTAAAACATATATAAAAACTCCACTGCACTCTAAATCACCCTTCTATTTGGAAAATTGTTCCAGATTACCTTAACAATTATCAAAACAAATTAAACTAGCACACTAGCAATTGGTAAGTCAGAGACGCTTTGGCTAAATGGATACATAGTATTCATTTTATAAACTAAAACCATAACGCATAATGTTATTTGAAATTTATTCTGATGATATTTGTGCAACAATATACGAAAATTAATTTTTATTCAGAACGGAAAAAAGTTGTATAAAATATGATTGTGATGACTGGGGTACGAAGGGTATTTTGTTTATAAGCCTTCTTATGATTACCATAGCCCGTTCGTGTAAACATAGTGCTAAAAGTTCTCCTTATTGAATTTGCAAAATATACATCCATCTAATGCAAGGTATCACTGAAATGTGCACATAAAAATTCAAGCTAAATAGTCAGCTTCAAACTTTCTAGCACATATTCATTCAAATTTCAATTAAGAAGTGTACAATGACAAAAAGTGTTTCTTGTGTACGAAGTCAATAATGAATCAGAATTATTTTCTCAGAGTTACATATACATATACTGTATAAATATTAACACTAAAATAGCTTTAATAATGTTTGATTATATTTTTTTCCTTCTAAATTTTAACGCAGGCCTTTAAAATGGTAGGAGCCCACAGGTGAAAGCCTACTCAGCCTAATGGGTAATCCGGCCCTGTTTAGGTATAGTCCCTCTTTCCCCATGACAGCCCCCTCCTTCCTCCTCTATAATTTTTATGGTTTTGTAGCAGTTACGCTAGTTTGATATTCCATAAATAATAATTTACAAACATAGGTGCTTCATAGAGTGCTTTTACAGAAGAGGGAGGCTATTTGCAAGTGTGGGGTGGAGGTGGGGGTCGAATACGAGTATATGTATCACACGCCCAATTCACACATTTTTCTAAAACCATTTTTTGATTTCGATTGTTTTCTTTCATTGTGGGCTCGAGGCAACTACCCCATTCACCCTTACGTTAATCATGCTCGCTGTGACTCCCCTTTCCTTTGCCCTCTATGTATGGATGAATATGGATGATTTCACATATTTACAAAACGGCTGCATATTTTTCTGCCAAGTAACAACGACTGAGCACATAGTCAGAATATTGTGTGTATACTTTAGTGTTGTTATAAAATAAAGTAAATTAGTCAGAGACTAATGGTTTTCTAAAGAGGAATTCTCTTTCAGCAACACAATATGATATGTATGCACATGATCAAGGCCTCTCTGAATTTTGGGCCTTGTCCAAGCTCGGTTTGGGCCCTCGTTTTTTTTCTTCCTTCTTTCTTGGCGAGATGGTTAATCTAGGCCCATGACCACTGTGACCCCCCTCTGGAACCGCCACTGGCACCATATGCAGCCAAGAGTAGCAAAATAATGAACCGAAATTCGCCTAAAACAACGAGTCTTCTTAAAGATTTCATGGTTTTCAAATGTTCGTTTCTTAAATTTTCGTATTTATGTGTAAACTAACAAAAATTTTTGAAAATCGTAGGGGGGCTGGGAGACAGCTAAGTAGTGCTCAGCCCGCGTAACCCTCCCCCCCCCTCACCTCTGATTACGCCCTTGATGGGGGATAGAGTTTTATATGTAAAGAGAGAAGATAAGAGCAAGCAATTATAAAATATAATCCAGAAGTTGTGCTGCTCGAAGATTTTTATGAAATCATTTTTTATTTAGCTCTTAACTGTAGCTAAAGCAGAAACGTTAAGCGTTCGATATTAGTAAAGTTTTGATAAAGCGTATAAAGAAATGAATACTGTCTATATCCGAAACTGTATTAAACATCAATTTTTCATCTATCTCACAAGGTTCTTCATGATTTAAAATCTTCAAACTTAAATTTGACTATCAATTTTCTGCCTTGAATTGTTTTTAAGTCACATTTAAACGGTTTATTTTCAGCATCGAAACTTAATACTGCTGGGAAATGGGAATGTCACAATCGTTTGCAGTTTTGCACAATGGGAAAATCTCCCTTATGGTCAGACGTCTACAGAAGAGTCTGTATCTCACAATAGAACAAAAGTGAAAGCTTTTGCTGTACTGATTTAAAAAAGAAAGATTACATTACATGAGAACGACCCTCCTAAAAAAAAACGCAGTCCTCTCCCTACTAGAAAGCAATTCCAACATCAATTGTGTCACGGTGTAAAATCTGAAGGGTTCTTGTGGGGGAAAACACCCGTTTCTTTTTGCCTAGCTATCTGATGGTCATTTGTTTGTGCTTGCGCTCTTGATAAAGAAGGTTGACATCCGTGCCTTACGGCATTACAGGCGCCCAACGTAATTCCTGAATCCCTGTGAAAGAAAAAGTGCAGTGGGAGACAGAAGAAGCTAGCGATACATTCTCTATTTTTAGGATTCTTAAGTTTAACCGATTTGGAGGAAGAAATATGATTTGACACAAAAAAGTTGGAGTGAAGTTTTTGAAGGGGCTCAGCCCCCTGAATAAAAATATTGGGGGGGCTGAAGCCCCTTCAAGCCCCATGAAGTCGGCGCCTATGTTCATGATAATTGACACTTTTAGTAAAGAGTTTAATATTTTTAGTATTAAATAAAAATTATTATTATTTCCAATCCTATTATAGAGGTTGTCCTATAAACAGTGACCTAGGTATTTCTTCTTTAAGCATTGATCACAGACAGAATAGATAACAAAGTTACTTTATGGTATCGAATAAAATTTTCAGAACTTAAATGTAAATACATACCAAATTTTTACTTTTTATACAGCCCTCTTACAAAAATTCCCTATAAGTAAAATGCCTCACCACGCATTAATGAGGAGATGTACAAAATTTCAGCCTTTCTCATAAAAAGGCTTAGAGGTATGTTTTATCAATTTTGGTGAGGGGCAATACACTATGCAATGTCAATAATAATAAAAGTATTATTATTAAAACTATTCGATCAAAACTGTTAAGGCTGTTCTTCGAAAAAAGAGAACTCTGTTTTTAGTCTTGGTACACAAATTGAAATAAACTAATAGCACCATGGTCTCCAAAAAATTCCAGATGGTTCTTCATAAGCTGTTTTACACACTACGATAAGCGAAAACGCTGTGGCTTTTGTGAAATTTTCAGAAAAAATTCTTAAACATAGATTTGAGCTGCAAGATTTTTCAAAGAGTGACACGTTTTGCGAAAATTTCCGATTTTTAAGAATTTTTTCTAAAAGTATTGAAACTGATACAGATTGGCCTGTCTTCGCAGTATGTAATACAGCTTGTAAAGAGACAGTTTCCAAAATTTTGAAGTGCCTGGCATAATTAGTTTATTTGTAATTATGTACCAAAATCACATGATTTTTTCGAATAACACCGTTAATTTTATTCACAGTTATGTATAACCAATATTTGACATGTTAAGAAATGAGTTTTAAATAATTTTAGACCAGTTTCCTTTAAAACCAGCTTCCTTTTTATAGCATTTAGAAATGAAAATTTTTTAAAAACATTACATATTACATTAACATTTGATTTAAAGAATTTTTTTAAAGAAATTATTTCTGATTGACTAACTTAATTCTGGAAAATATATATTATGAATATATTTGCATCTTTAAAGTAACAGTAGCAATGTTTAAATTGAATATTTTCAGAAATAAATATCTATATGTAGAGTTACAGTTATAAATCATTCATTATTCTAATAATTATTATTTAAAACCGAAGAACCAACAAGATAAATTACCATGAATCAGAATAAACCTTATCAGTTGATTCTTATAAAAACATTTATATGCGATGAACGTGTATGGTAAATGTGTAGAGCCGATTTTGAATTATCAATTCTGACTCTTGTACAACAAAACAACCAAATGGAATAATTGATAAATTATAATGAATTTATTCAATTAAGTTATGTAAAGAATTTAATTATTTCTTTAACTGATCATTTAGAAGAGAGAGTGTTTGTTTGTGTAAAAATAAAAAAGAAATTCTGTTAATATTCCTAATGCCTAATCTACAAGAAAGCACGTATTATATGTACAGATTATTTTACACTGTAAAGTTCTGTTGTATTTTGATTACAACGGGAATAATGATAAGAAAACGATAGTTTAGAAAAGTTTTTTTTTTTTTTTGTTAACTTTATTTATTTGTGTGTGTGTGGGCGGGGGGGGGGGAGGAGTAATACGGAAACATATTAAAAGTATAATGATACATCCGGTAGCTTTTAAAATGAAGTCAAATAAATTAAATAAAAGGCAGATGTTTAAAAAGTATTTAAAAGGATACACATCACTAAAAGCAATTTTCGGATTTAATTATATAGTTAAGCCGAAGTACTTAGGAAAATTAAAAATATATTCAAAAAGTATGTCAAAAGTTTCTTATCAATTTTTTTCAACTTATCATGTTACTGAGAAAGTGAATAAAACATGAATGTGATACTATTTATGTAAGGTAATTTAAGTAATTAAAAACTGACCAGGGATAAAACTAAACTGAAAAAAATTATCTGTACTTATTTTTAAGTTTATAAATACTTTAAAATCTAAACTAGTTAAAATCCAGTAGTACGTATTATTTTATTATGAAATAAAATTTAATTCACTTGTGATTGATCTGCGTAACTAAAGATTTTTTTTTACAGAAAAAGGAGTGCGCACAGTGCGAAAGGGGGGAGGGGTGTAGACGCACGAAATATAAACTTGCGCTTTCATCAGTGGCGTAGCCAGGATTTTATTTCGGGGTGGGCTGGGTATTAAATTTCAAGCTAAAGTTTCAATTGTAAGCTAAGTAAAGGGTCCCATTTCGGGGGGAGGGGCAGCAGCCCCTGAGCCCCCCCTCTTGCTACGCCCCTGGCTTTCATATTCATGAAAAACTAAAATTAAGGGTGAGGGGGGATGAATATTTTGAGGGGGGGATGCATTCGACGTGATTTTATCTTTCAGTTTTCTTTTCTTTTCTTTCTTTTTTGCTAATATTAACATTTTTTATTTGATATCCATTGTTACCAAAAGTAAATTTGATTGAATACTCTATCTTAAACTATTTTAACAACTGCCCTCTAGTTTTGGGGGCCCTAGACCATAGCCTATTTTTCCAAGTGGCGTTTTTCACCTTATATAATCTTTATGTAAAAAATGAAAAATATATGGACTGTATGTTAAAAAATTTTCGGCAAGAGGGGTGGTGGTAGGAAAAACGTAACCCAAACTTGCCTGTCTTCCACAAACTGAAACATTTCCCCCGTTTTTCTATCTCAAAGGAATGTGCCTTCCGGGAAGTTCTAAGAAATAGCCGCAGGGTTTTGCGGTGGTTCTCTGCTTATTTTCCCCCGAAGTGTACAGGTTTTCCTGTGCGTAAGTTCTGCTAAACTACCACTCCCGTCCTACCCCTCGCCAGGGACGCCAGGTCTTTTGTCAAGGCTACCAGCTGATGATCAGCTGTTCGCCCCCCCCCCTCTGGCTCTTTGTTAATCTCTCTCCGCTCCCGAAGGATATAAATACTAACTCATTGCTGATTGTCTCTATGAATATGCCTATTAACACGCACATTTTAACTAACAGGCTAAAAAATAAATTCTATTACATTAAAAGAAAAGGTAGAAAGATATGTTGGCAATGTGAAAAAGAAATATAAATTTCTGTAAGCAAAAGTTTAAAATACTTAAATAGGTATTGAAAAAGCCAAACATTTTAACATTAAATCTAAACCGTGTTTACTCGCGTAATAATAGTCGCCCTCACTAGTCGAATGCCCGTTTTGAAGCAGGAGAAATCGTCAAAATATTTTCCCCGCTCGAAAGTCGCTGTCACGTATTTGACCTCTTCATTTATGTCTATACAAATATTACTATAAAAAGATAAATGTCTCTTTTTTGTGTGCTACTGACGTGAAGAAAAGATTATTTAATACGCGGCAGATAATGTGGACACATTTGTTAAGTTAGTAATTTTATTATAATACCAATAATGTGTTCTATCATTCGAGAATATTATGATTAGATTAGTTAGATTTCACCGCATAATTGTTGCATCTAGCCTTTCACCATGAATAATTGGCAAAAAAGTGCGACTATTATGCGAGTAAACACGGTAATTTCATTTAATAATTATCACTCTCGGAGTTTGACCGTATGTGAAAGTAATTTTATTTTATAGTAAATATGTCATTTTTAAATATTAATATGCATTAACTTAACACTAAATATACAAATAAAAAGAACATTAACCCCAGTAGCACAATTAGTCCAAAAAACGTTTAAAACACGTTTTTTAAAGTCAAAAAACGTGTTTCCAACGTAATTTAAAGGTTTTTTGAACTAGTTGTGCTACTAGGGAATACGTTATTCTTTCTTTTAAATTTTTTCAAATTTCTTTTTTCAACAATGTCAATCAGCTTAAATACATCTTCTCATATTAATTATTATTATTATTATTGAAAAGCAAGGAATAAAATTCGCTTCCCAAATCCCTTTGACTTTTTTCCGATAAATACTTTGCCTCAAATTATCACTGTCTTTAGCAGTGGCGTAGCCAGAAAATTTTCATGAGGGGGGGGGGGGGTAACGACTACTGCAACTCACCAGTGTTGGGCAAAATACACCGAAAATGTTTTTTCGATACGAAGCATAAAATACATTGATTCAAACACTAAAATGCAAAATACTTCTTGAATTAAAAAATATGCAAAATACATACAAAACAGAATTAAAGCATTTTAATTTTTAAAGCATTTGAAGAATTTTTAAAGCATTTTAATTGAGAAGCCAAATTTTCCACCAAAGATCTCTTTATTTTACTTAAATACAGTTTATCAAGAATAACAAAAGCAATTCCAGTTGTTGTGTTAAGGAAGAGGCAGGGTACCCAGAAAAAAATTTCGGGGGGGGGGGGGACCAAAAGGTGAAAAAGGCTCAATTTTTCACAAAAAGGCTTCATTATGATTGTTTTGTTGACAAAATTTTAAATTTCGGGGGGGGGGGGCAGACCCCCCTGGTCCCCCCTCCTAGGTACGGCCTTTGGAAGAAGTGCTGTTTTTTTTTTTGTTTTTTTTTCTCTTCTTCTTTTTTAACGTTGCCTTTCAAAATTTTACTTTTATAGCACTGACATCCGAAACCGACCATTTCTGAGAAATTGCATTAATACTGAAAACGCAATGAAAAATATACAATTTCAGAATGTGAACAATGAATAGTCGTTTGTTTCAAAATCGTTTATAAAAACTTTAATTTCCAAAAGTCTCAGTGCCTAAAATAAACCTCTACATATAATATTTGTTACTTATTGATTTCAGTTGAACGTTTGAATATAAATACTCAGCTAAATCACGGCATAAAAAAAATTCAAGTTTTGTCTTTTCAGTGAGTTTTAGAATTTATCGTAAATTTAAATATTTTGCATATTATCTAAGTTTTCAGCTTCCAGAACTGACACTGCTCCTTAACATTTTCATTTCCATCTACAGACAAAATTTGGAAACATTTTAACTAAGATTATCGCAAAAGGTTTCAAAATCATCTAGAATGGAAATTTGATTCACCCCATCCATTACGGGAAGCTGTCGCTCTAATGGTCTGAAATTTGGTGTGTTTCACTCCATATGTAACGCGAATGCCCCTTAAAAAGTTTATTACCCCTTAAAAAGTTCCCCACCCAAGGCATCTCCCCCCAACGGCCGACAGCCTTCGTGTATCTTTGTCCCTTAACCACAGTAACTAAGAATCCATTATACTACTGCAGAAATACTGGCAGCCTTATTTTTCTAGAACTTAGGAACACATTTCGAAAATACCTGAATAAAAGACAATTAAGAAAAGGATACAATAATCTATTTTAACAATTGATATAACTTTATGTAAAGCTGTGAGAGTTACTTAATTATGAAAAGGGAAAACATTATTCACCAAATAAAACCTTTTTTGCATAAAATATATTGCATTGCATTAAAAATTTAAAATAAAGAAACAAAAGTTTATGAAAGTTTATGAAAAGAAACCCTATTATTGAAAAGCTTTAACCAGTACAACAGATTTGAAATTAAAAATATTGTTTAACCAAGGGCTTAAAAAAATAATTTTGTTTAAATTAAACAACCCTCGCAGTGGACAATTTTTTTTACAACATTTTGTCAAGAGGAAGAATGTAGTTTCCTTCTGCATTTTTAGCTGGATCGGTTGAAACGACCCGACGAACAAATTTTTAAAATGAAAAGATTTTGAGACAAAGTTGGGGGGCACAGGGGGACAAGTGCCCCCTGTGTTCCCCCGATACTACGCCTATGGTTCATATGTATTATATGCTTAAGAAGACCTAATAACATTAGCTTTAAAAGATTGTTTAAAAAACAGTTTGAGATGAAGTTGGGAGAACCCCCCCCCCCGAAACTGCTGCTATGATTCACATGTATTATACGCTTAGGAAAACCAAATAATAATAGTAAGGAAGTGTTATTGCTTCCAGACCTACTGAAATTTTGGAGAGGAACAGGAAAGGTTTGCGGGGGGGGGGGCACATATCGGATTTAAGAGCAGAAAAGGGAAGTTTTTTTTTTTAAATTTTTAAGCAAATTTTTATTTAAAAATTTTTTGACACGAATTTTGAGGGGGGCATAGGGGAGGGTACGTGGGCCCTTGTGCCCCCCCCCCGACGCTTTCCCTATGGTTCATATTATTACGTGCTTAGGAAACCCTAATAACAATAGCTTTCTCACTCCCAGATCTACTGAACATGAAAGTTTACCCCTTTACCCCAAAACAAAAGAAATTTGGCATAAGACCCAATTAAATATATTCCTCATCCTCATGTATATTACAAAACACAGAATGTTTATGTCCAGTTTTTAGTAAAAATTAATCATTTGGGCGATTTTACGGTTCGCGTTTTT
This sequence comes from Cheiracanthium punctorium, assembly GCA_038373885.1. Classification (NCBI taxonomy): domain Eukaryota; kingdom Metazoa; phylum Arthropoda; class Arachnida; order Araneae; family Cheiracanthiidae; genus Cheiracanthium; species Cheiracanthium punctorium. Next base: position 17,710 of record JAWZYV010018303.1, on the reverse strand, counting down.
CCAGTCCATGTTTTTCCCCCCACACCTGGCAAATTATAGCTGATCAGCCAACCCTCAAAAACTGTGAGAAAATCTAATCCCAACTATTAAAAACTCCATCCCGCCTAACTAAAATGATAAAATAACTTCCCGTAACACTGAATTCGACTCACAAATCAATAAATTAAGAGATATCGCATCCCTTGTCCAGTCCTACATTACATCAAATGTTGACATTCTCAAAAGCAATTTATCCCCCGATTTCTTTCTATGAGCTCTCATCTCATCTCACTAATAATGAATGACCATCGCTCTCCTTTGGAATGTCGACCGCCCCCGGCATCAACTAGACGTGTTGGGATGGGACATTATCTTTCCACAGGAAGTGAAACTCCGGTACCTCTTTAACCCCCCACCCCCTCCCTGTAATTCTCCGAACGCAACATCCTCAGCATACTGATTTCAGCAAGAGGGAACCGGACAGATTTTGAAACGGATCTGGATCCAAATGACAGAAGAGCGGGTTCGGACAGAAATGGACCGACTTCGGAACCGAATGACAGAAACGAATGGATCCGGACACAAATGACTGATTTCGGAACCAAAGGACCGAAAGGAACGATTTCGGACCGAAAGGACTGATTTCGGAGCCGGATGAACGAAAGGAACGGGTCCGGACCGAAATGACTGATTTCGGAACCAAATGACCGAAAGGAGCGGATCCGGTTCCGGACCGGGTCCGTTTTTAGAGATGGATCCGCTCCGGACCCGGTCCACACCCGGATCCGGCGGCAGTGGCCAGGGCCGATAACACGGGGAGGAGATACACACACACCCCCCCCACTTAAAATGCAGTCGGCAAAATTGCTATTCCGGACTTCCAAAACTGCTCATTTTAGTATTCAAAAGAGTTTTTAATCGGCATTTTTCCTAACTTGTGTCCCTTTGACGTCCTACTTCCAGTGCATACAAAACCGAGTGAAAAATTCCTTTCTTATTCGACTCAGTCAAAAGAAAGAAGTGAGAATGAAAAAAGAGCACTCGGCACTGCAAAGGCGGATTAAAGGGGGGGGGCGACCGCCTTCCCCCCCCTCCAGAAAAAAGAAATTAATGTAAAAGATCCTAATGTCAAAACCAACAAATACAAATGAAAATAGTCCCGCAGTGGTATGGGAGCAAAGGGGCTCCGTTCCCATAAGAACACGGCAAGTGAAGCAGCATCCGACTTGGCCAGTGCTTGGGAGGGTAATCTTTCTCTCGGCTCGTTCGCTGTGGAACCGTGTATGCTAATGGGAGCTGGTGCACGTAAAATCTGTCGTGGCTTCAATGTCCTCCAAGTTGTTAAGCGATCCCTCTGGGGCGCGGGTTTCAGGTGGTGGTTGGTCCCTCATCTGGAATCGGTTCAAAATTAGGGACCAACAAGTAGAAGTCCAACCCCCTCCGGGGCAATGACACCCCTCTTTCCATGGATAGTGTCGTATATCCATGGACACGATAACAACAACAACAAATGAAAATAAGTATATAAATATCAAACAGATTTTGGTTATATATTTATTTAATCGCCTACAAAAACTGTTTTAGCATATTCTTCAGGGTAATCTAACTATACTTGTGATTTTTTAAATACTGTTTGGAAAGCGCACCATATTTCCCGCGTATTTGTCCTCTTGTTCTTCAAAATTGAAATCTATGTGAAAATTGCCTAATCCTCGCCACGCATATTATAGAACTATAGCAAACCTTCTCAATACAACTTTAAACACACATACACAACCTAAAAGGGAAAAAAAAAAATGCAGCCCATACAATATAAAAAACTGGGTTCAGTGGTGATTAGCACTTTGAATTGGAATGACTGTGTAACTGAAAACATAAGAACTAGGAAAAAAGCAATGTATGTCAGCATTACGTTCTTCGAATTACCAAGCTAGAAGCTTATACCGAATTTACGATTTTTAGCGACCATTAGGGGTCCACCGACAAAAGCTAACGTGGGAAAACCACAAATCCAGCACCAGACACAATGGAGAGAGCAACGGCAGATATTTTCCCCGCCAATGTCCAAATACATTGATTACCTTATTCTGCGACAAAAAACATGGAAGTAAGAGTCGCCCTTTAGACTAATCAAAAGCCCCTCTTTTCGGCTGAACGGAACAGTTCTATGGCTTAGAAAAGGCGTGGACAGTTATTTTATCTTAGGGGGCCACTTTGTAGACGCGAAAGTTAAAGGGGGGGGCTCACCTTTTAAAATTATTGCATTCAGTAGTAAGTTTTGTATTAGAAGCGGTATAAATTGTATCATGATAAAAATCAATAAATATAGCTCCTAGAAAATTTAATTTTAAATTCACGTTAATGAGACAAATGCACCCTATTACATTTTTCTACACTTTTTAAAAAACTGGAATGAGATTGCTTGTTGAGATTCTCATTGCAGCTTGCTAGTTAATGCCTGCCAAAGAGATCTATATTTACTCTTGTTCAGGGGCGTAGCCAAGGGGGGGGTTAGGGGGGTCAAAACCTCCCCATGAGGAATTTTTTGCCATATAAAATATATTCTTCACTCCCTTATCATACACATGTATGCATATATGTGAGTTGCAGTAGTCGTAACCCCCCCCCCCCCATGAAAATTTTCTGGCTACGCCCCTGCTCTTGTTGATGTTCAAGCAAGAAAGCATTTTCTCACAAATATATGTAGACCCAAATTATTGAAAAAATCTCTTCATACATGAAAATTTTTCAGCAGAAAAGGATTTGTAAACTTCCAACTAATATACAGCATCACACATTTTTCTCATAGTAATGATCTGATTGCATGTCAATAAGTTCAAGCTGAAGCTCCTCAGGTGCTGTTTCAATATCAGCAGTGATAGACAGCAAATTGAATTCAAACTCTTTAAGTCCTGAAATCTGTTTTTTCTGATTTCGTTTTGTAACCTCTGCTAATAATCCCTAATCTCAACAAAAACACGTTTTTCTAAGTAGGAATTAAAATTTCTTTAGCCTTGGTAATAATTTTCTTTCAGAAATCTCGTTTCAAGGGAGATTTTTCTGGTATCTGGAGTTTTCTGGTATGTTTAAAATTTTTTTTTTTTTTTTTGGGGGGGGGGCGCTATTTGCCTACCCCTGGCCTAGAGCCTGAATAGCAGGGAATAGCGCTTTCAAAGAATATGAAGACTGATTCCTTCTTATCAAGTTTGCACTTGTGGTGTATTGCTTCAATTTTTAGCTTATTTAATTTTTCTTTTGAAGAATTTTCAGTCAGGGTCTCTGGTGGTAGTCGGGGCCTCTAGAGGTGCTCGGGGCCCCTGACGGCCGCCAGGCGTTAGATCCGCCACTGGGTGATGGTCCAACCACAGTCACGTGCCCCCCTCAATAATGTCGCCAAGCTTGGCGACTTTTGTACATGTGTATGTATTTTACTCTCAATTCTCAAAAACTATTAGTTGTAGAATGTTGAAATTTCATATATAAGATTGTTGTAACATCTAGTTGCGCATCTCGATTTTTGTTTACAGTATACTGGAGAGTTTATTTACAGGACCACCCAAAAGAATTTCAATACATTAATGGACATCTTCAATCAGGGGCGTAGCCAAGGCGGGGAGTTAGGGGGTCATAACCCCCCCCCCCCCCCAATGAGGAATTTTTTCCCATACAAAATATATATTCTTCACTCCCTTATCACACACATGTATGCATATATGTGAGTTGCAGCAGTCGTAACCCCCCCCCCATGAAAAATTTCTGGCTACGCCCCTGTTTTCAATATATTACATCTGTAGTCAGTCTTTGTTTGGTCCACGCCCAAAATATCGCCATTTGTCTTCGTCATTGGCGAGCTTTGGTGAAATATCGCCAAATTTGGCGAGTCAGTCATTGTTTGGTCCCTGCCCAAAACCTCGCCATTTGTCATCGACCTTGGCGAGTTTTTCTGAAATATGACCAAATTTGGCACCAAAACTTATTTCGAATTTCGCATAACTGTAAAACTTTTAACCGTAGAATGTTGAAATTTTGTATTTAGAACTATTGTAACATCTAACTGTGCATCTCTTTTTTTTTTCAATTCCTACTATTAGTTCACTCTCCCTATATATTTTTATATATCTTAATCAAATTTTCAGTCGTTAATAAAATACTTTTTATTCATCCACTCAAATTCAAATTAGTTTTTTCAAATGTTAATTCATTAATTAAATGTAATTGATTAAATTTAATAAAAGTAACTAAAATAAAACTTTTCTTTTTTGATCTAAGTAGGAATTGACTTATTTATTATTTTTTTTTTATATTACTTGTTTGTTAATATAAGTACAATAATGTGTGAAAACGTGTTTAACTGCATCAATCTTAGAAAGCTTGACAAGAAGTTTTCACTTCTGACGTGCAGTCCTACTACTGACTTTTTTTTTTTTTTTTTGTTTGTTTGTTTCAGAATCGATCTAAACATACTGAACTTTACTTTATGAACAGATAATAATAAATAAAAAATGAAGAAAATCTGAAACCCTTTCAGATTTTAAATACGCACCAAAGTGCTATATATTAAAGCGTATCATAATTTTTGCATCGTCCCTATTTTCTTCCTTATTCCATAAGGTTGGAAAGTGTGTCATTATTCATGAGTGAGCAGTATTTTTCTTCCTTGTTTTATAAAGCCCAACTTTGGAATCGAAATTTATCTTGAAATTGCCTACTAAAACTATTTTACAATCTTCACCAAGTATATTACTACTTCACTATTTTAAATATTGTTTCGAATGTGCATCATAATCCATGAGTGTGCCATGTTTGTCTTTCTTGGGTTGATTTCTACTTTAACGTCCCAACTCTCGCAAGGTGGCGATCATTAAACATATACAGCAACCATGACAATTTTTTGTATTTATGTGCCAATTGTAATTTAGAATGAAAATGGCGATTTGGAACAACCTGTAAATACAGCATTCCGTTACATTTTTATTTATTTTGGGTTGCAATTAATGTAGTTTTAATAATTAAGTATCTTCAAATTCCTTAACTAGTGCGTTTATCACTAATTTTCTCACTTTAGTTTTCATGTAGTTGTTTAGGGAGCGTTGAAACTTGTGCATAACTCCTAGAGACCCATGACTTCAAAGCTCGCCAAAGTGCGGGGAATTTTTAGGTTGGCGAAAGTAGGGGCGTTAAAATAGAATTAACTCTTTCTTGAACCATAAAGCACATCTTTGGAATCCAAATCCATCTTAAAATCGCCTACTGATACTGTTTTAAAATTTTCACCAGACATATTCGAACTATAGGCATATTCCAACTATATCTCGTAGACATTTTAAATACTGTTTGGAATGAGCATCCTAATCCATGAGTGTATCGTGTTTTCCTTCTTTGTTCTATAAAACACTTCTTCGGAATAGAAAACTATATTAAAATCGCCTACCAAAACTGTTTAACCATTTTCGCCAGGCATAGTCAAACTACACTTCACCTTTATAAATACCATTTGGAAAGTGTATCATAATCTATGATGTGTGCCATATTTGTCTTCACTGTTCTATAAAACACTTCTTCAGAATTAAAATCTATATTTAAATCGCCTACTAAAACTATTTTACGATATTCGCCAGGCGTTTTTTAACTATACTCAAAATATATTTATAATAAATTGTCGCGTTTTGGCACCCAGTTTAGCGATCATTTATCAAAAATTGCAAACCTTCTGCGACTTTCAACATTTTATTAACGCTTCCCCCCCCCTCCACGTTATCTTGGCAAACATATTTGAAAAGTGACTCGACTCTCTAATTGTACCAAAATCGTGTCTACACAAAAAGCAAGGTTGAAATTAATAGCACTCTGGTGCTAAAAATTGTCTAAAACTGGTTGGGTTACATATATAGCAGACCACCCTCCCCCCTCCATTACATGGGTTTATACAACAGATTTGTATAAAATGGCAAAAAAATTGAAATCTTTTTTTTCCTATATCACACTACAAACGGCTTGTACAATATCTTAAAAAATGAGACACATGTAAGAGATAAAAACGATGATAATAAAATAAAAAACAATGAATCATTGATACAATGATGAGTAATTCTCTTTTCTAAAATTTTAATTCTGAACCCAGGTTTAACCTGCTTACTCCCATAACTGCAAGTATACAGAACTTCTCTTATCTGAGCATCTATAAAAGTGCTTTAAAATTAGAAAAAAATATTCTTACTTGCTTTAGATTAGGAAATGCATCAACAATTATGGAAACAGCCTTTCAACCAGTTTAACATGTATCTCAAAGTCCTGTGAAATAATTCATCTTTAAAATGTCTTGAGCATAAAGTGCCATATTTGCATGGTTTCCAGTTCGGCCTTATTACAGAGAGAGGAGGGCAAGGGGAGGTAAAAATGAATCATTAGAATAATGAGCAATTCTTTATCAGTTTTTAATTTTGAGCCTAGTTTTAACCTGTTCGTTCCCATCATTGCAATGACGCAAAACTTCTATTATCTACATATTTATAAAAATACTTTAAGAGTTACAAAAATTATTCTTATTTGTTTTAGATAAGGAAATGCATCAGGGAACAGCTTTTTCAACAAGCCTAACATACTTCAAAGTCATGTCAAACAATTCATCTGTAAAATATCTTGAGCATAAAGTGCACATTTGGATGGATTCCAATTCTGTTTCATTGCAGGGGGGGGGGGGGGGGGAATGATACAGTAAGTTACTAAAGTTAAAAATGGCAGAACATTCCTAAAAATCAAGGAACAGGACTTTCAAATATAGCATAATTTTTTTTTTACACAATTATAGAAAATTTCAAGCTGATTCCGCCTTTGGTCTAAACTTATATGCTCAAGAAACATGTTTCTTGAGCATTATTTTATTTATTTATTTTTTGAGAGTAACCACAGTAAAAGTTTGGAGTGGTACAAGCCAGAGTGGTTACATCTCTACGCTTTATTTTATATGCTAATATCAAGAGGTGGGCAAAATGAATAGCAGCAATTATATCATTTTTATTTTAGCTTCCTGATAAACAATCTGTGGAGTTATAACTAATTTACCATCTAATTACAAAACGCATTTTTTTTAGTATTTTGAAGGCATATTAAAAATGTATTTTGAAATACATTTTCAAAATACAGTTGGTTCTATATTTAACAACTTCCAAGGAACCATAAAAAACTGTCCTTAAACAGAATCTGTAAAAAATTAAATTTCCCTTCACACTTTACAGGCATAGGACTGTCGATATATTGCTTAATATATAAGAGAGTTTAAAAATATTATTTTTATTATCTTTATATTATTTTATTAGAAAAAAGTATACTTTAAGTTACATTGAAAAAGTGTACAAACAAACAATACAATAAAATCAAGTTTAAAAAAATTAAAAAGTGTTTATTGCTTCATATTTTGGCTTGTTTTTGTTATTCTCTCTTCCATATTTTATAATATGTTAAATGTGTCATTTCCCATAGTCGCCGATATTATATAGCGTCAGAGATCACCTAGATCAGAAGTTGCATCTGAGTAAAACGGTGGCAATGCCTAGTGTTTATTGTGTTAAAAAACAAAAAGTCGTTATAAAGGAACAATATCAACTGTACTTTGCTTTTTACTAGTGAAGATACAAAATACAAACATATTTCAAATACATGTACAGTGAAATACGTTTAACAGGAAAAATCTGTCAAGACACAATGATATAGCAGTCCAGACAGAATACTATGCATTTTATAACAAATCTTTTAACATGAAAAAATATTTTGGTCCCCTCAGTTTCATGTTAAATGCTTTTTAATGTATTTGCAATACTGCCCAACTCTGATCACATGAAGCACTGTTAACCCCTTGTGCATCATCATGCCGTACCTCTTGAAGTTCTCATGACCTAAAACCATGAAGTACATGTGTTGTGTGCATCATCATTCCACTTTAGTACATACACTAATTGTTGCCTGGTTATTACAAAGCCATGGTTTGGTAATGTGAGCAGTATCACAGTGCTCCCCAATCTTTTTATTATTGCGGACCGGTCAATGTTTCATAATTTTACAGGGGTCCACTGAAGGAGGGGTGGCGGTGGAAGTTGATTGTTTATATTTTAGATTGTTTTCATTTAATGATTTTAATTTAATTGTATTTAAACACACCTTCAAGAATAAAATACAACTACAAAAACACACTAAAAAAATGAATATAAAGTTGCTTAACATTTTAACTCATCAAAATGTTAAATCACTGAGAACCCTGAGCTTGTTTCTTTGCAACGAGTCGGTTCCATCTGAAGGTAATAGAGACAATCACAACCGAATTCTGTTGCTTGTATCTAGTTTATTTTGTTGTTTTGTTTTGGTTGCTGTCACTGCTGAAAACTCCACTTCACATGGATAGGTTGTTGGAAATGGCAATAAGAATTTAAGCGACTGCAATTTTAAGCCATAATCTTGAAATGTTTAATAGCAACAAACTAATTAAAAATAGTTACAAGATTTCTTGTGTTACAAAGATATAAATTAGCACAAAACCGAGAGAAATACACCGCAGTAAATAAAATAGAAATAATTTAATGTTCCTTTGGCAGCCCAGTACTATTTGATCCATGGACCGATACTGGTCTGCATACCAGATGTTGGGGACCACTGTTGTATTGTATGTTGATTTGACTGTTCTCTTTCACCAACTAGGAGGTGATGGTTGTCCAATGAAATCACAAGGACGTAGGTTTGTAGTGCTTTAATGCTAAAATCAACTAAGTGTGCAAGGGATTAACAATGAAAATGAAAAGTACTTCAGAATATTCTTGTTCTTGAGTTGCACATATTCCTGAGCATGTGCATGTTGTTATGCTTGCCCACAAACAATTTATTTTTTAATAAATATTATTCTTCATTTATAAATTACCACAACATTAACTAGCACTTCGTCTTGGGGATGTGGTAGTACAGTAATTAATGCATTTGGGCCAACAATGTTATCACAACCTCTAATTTTTGCTGATGCCTACTGTAATAGATAAAATTCTAACATGAACTGTATGAGGAATTAATATTTTTACTTTAAAGAAAAAATGTATTAAATGAAAAATTTATGTCTCATTTGGAAATTTTAAGAATTTTCTGGAAATAAAATCTAACACTCATGAAGAAAGTATAGGAAACTTCTATAACATTTACATCTTCACCAAGAGTGAAAATGTTCATTTTTGCATCCTATATATGTACTAGCTGACCCGGCAAACGTTGTTTTGCCATATGAACTATTCCTAGGATTATTTTAGTAGAAAGAATTAACTAACTTATTGTACGTGAGTGAGAATGTGGTATAGGAGTGGAAGAGGCATGGAGCATTGTGAATGATGCTGGAATATAAAAATAACAATACTAAACATTTATATTTTTAATTCATTGTAATTTATTCTTTAAATTTATATATATTGCTAATTACAGTAATTTTACTAAAAAATAATATCAATCCCTTAACGGAATTGAGTGAATAATATTTTTTGTTATCCCATCTTTAGCTAACACAAACAAACTGGATGGTTTGCCCACTCGAGAGCATGCCATGTATAATTCTCCGTGTGAAAAACATGGTGTGCTCAAATCTAAGCCACAAACAGACATAGTTTGGCCTTGAGACTTATTGATAGTCATTCTATAAAAATTTTGTGCAAAAAAATAAAATAAAAAAAGGATGAAAATCTAAAACACTTTCAAATTTTAAATATGCACTATAGTGCTATATTTTAAAATCATATCATAATTTATGTGTCGTCCCTATTTTTCTTCCTTATTCCATTAAGTTGAAAAGTCTATCATTATTCATGACTGTGCTGTATTTTTCTTTCTTGTTTCATAAAACCCATCTTTGGAATCGAAATCTATCTTAAAATCGCCTACTAAAACTAACAATCTTCGCCAAGTATATCACAACTACACTTCATCGTTTTATATATTGTATCGAATGTGCATCATAATCCATGAGTGTACCATGTTTGTTTTTCTTGAGTTGATTCCTACTTTAACACCTCGACTCTCGCCAAGGTGGCGATCATTAAACATATGCAGTTACCATGACGATTTTTTGCATTTATATGCCAATCATAATTTAGAATTAAAATGGCGATTTGGAACAACATGTAGGTGCTGCTTGCCGTTACATTTTTATTTATTTTGGATTGCCAATTAATGTAGTTTTAATAATTAAGTGTCTTCAAATTCCTTAACTGGTACGTTTATCGCTAATTTGTTTAATTTAGTTTTCATTTTGGGAGCATTGAAATGATACTTACATATTATCCCAGCGGTCACTTCCGGCAAACTACTTTTTCGACAAATTTGCTGGCAAACTGTTGCCAATCATATTCCAAACCATCAACAATTTCATGTGCCTGGCATTTATCTTGGTTAAAAATTGCTTGTCGTGGTGGACTGCCAGGATAATACTTAAGTATTGTTGAAACTTGTGCATAACTCCCAGAGACCCATGACTGCAAAGCTCGCCAAAGTACGGGGATTTTTTAGATTGGCGAGAGTGGGGGTGTTAAAATAGGAATCAACTCTTTCTTGTACCATAAAACACATCTTCGGAATCGAAATCTATCTTAAAATCGCCAACTGAAACTGTTTTGCAATCTTCGCCAGGCATATTCATCCTATACCGCAAAGACATTTTAAATACTGCTTGGAATGGGCATCATAATCCATGAGTGTACCGTGTTTTCCTTTCTTGTTCCACAAAGCACTTCTTCAGAATAGAAATCTATATTAAAATCGCCTAATAAAACTGTTTTACAATATACGCCAGGGTTTTACAATATACTTAACTATACTCGAAATATATTTATAATAAATTGTAAATTGTCACATTTTGGCACCACATTTAGCGATCAATTATGAAAAATTGCAAACCTTGTGTGACTTTTAACATTTTATTAATATGCCCCCCCCCTCTCCACGTTATCTGGCAAACACATTTGAAAAGTGACTCAATGCGGTAATGCCTACACAAAAAACCTGATTGAAATTAATAGCACTCTGGTGCTAAAAATTTTGGGGTGGACCACCCTTGTGACTTAGGGGTATGAGATATAGTTAAAGACCTATTCTCAGACCTAACGAATATACATATAAAATTTCATTAAAATCGGTCGAGCCGTTTCAGAGGAGTATGGTAACAAATACCGTGACAAATACCGTTAAAAATTATTTTAAATGTATCTTTGTATCAATTAGCAATTAACAGAGAAAATTTTGTTGATCTTTTTGCATGTTGCTAATAATAAAATATCTTATTTTTGTTACTATATTTCAAAAGAAATTTTTTTTGTGCCAGTTAAATATGAGGGAGAATTTTTGAGTGAAAAATATTAATGCATAAGTATTTTTCATGAAACATTTTTAAAGTTAGAAAGTAGGACAACGCTAGTGTGCTCAAGAATGCAGATGAATTAGAATGTACAAAAATAATTTATTTAACATTTATATGCACAAAGAGCCATATTTCTAGGTGATATAGAATCATCCCAAACAGCACATACTTCAGATGAAATGGAATTTTCTTGAAAAAACATCTTTCTGTCTAATAGTACGAAGCATTCCCACAAAGGCTGTAATAGTGCTTGCAAAATCTGGAAAACAGAAATATATTAAGCACCCTAATCTTAATTTTTGAAAAAGAACTATTAATAAAGATCACAAATAAGTCAAAAATTTTGTTATTATAAGGATATATGGGCTGAATTTTTTAAAATTTTGTTTTTGAAATCACTATTTTAATAGTGCGGAAAAGGTTCTCTTTAGTTTCAATAAAAATGGCGTAAAATATTATTGTGATTGGATAATATCTTCTGCCCCTGCATTGAACTGGAAGTACGAAGCATTCCCACAAAGGCTGTAATAGTGCTTGCAAAATCTGGAAAACAGAAATATATTAAGCACCCTAATCTTAATTTTTGAAAAAGAACTATTAATAAAGATCACAAATAAGTCAAAAATTTTGTTATTATAAGGATATGTGGGCTGAATTTTTTAAAATTTTGTTTTTGAAATCACTATTTTAATAGTGCGGAAAAGGTTCTCTTTAGTTTCAATAAAAATGGCGTAAAATATTATTGTGATTGGATAATATCTTCTGCCCCTGCATTGAACTGGAATTTTCGGAATATGGATAAAAATAGACACTTTTTACTCAGTGTAAAAAACATAACTATTTTCCCCTATTGTTATTCTAACAGTGCAGGAAATGCGTAACTGGGTTTAAAAATATATTCCTAAATTATTATTCGAATCAAATAATATCTTCTTTGCATCACACTTCAAATTTTGCAAGTCTTGACAAAAAATGCACTTTTTGGCTTTATGATCGTTACAGAAGAAAAGTAGGGATAGTTTAGTCCCTTCAACTGTTGATCATTGTTGGATTTTCATTCTTAGTACCGTTAAGTTACGTAGGGCAACTGGGATTACGAATATGTACTGTGTATCATGCTTGCTATTGAGTTTATGAGCATAGAACACTAGAACTGATTCAATCATGCCAAGGTAATTTGGAAAGGTCTCAAATAAGTCATTACCATTAAAGCTTTCAACAGGAAAACAACACATTTCACCAAGTAGCATGCACAAAGCAACAAATTTTTTCGAACTTAACGGAATATTTTGAAGGGATTTAAAGAAATATTTCTGAACAGCTAACAATTGACTGTGACGCCATATCTGATAATACCTCATGACAATGAGCAGGGTGTCTACCACAAAAAGTAATCTTGATTTCTTGACCTTTTCTTGACTTTTTCTTGACCATAACAAATACGAAACTAATATCAAAAATACATAGAGCCAGGGATCGTACGATTGGAGGAAATTTTAGCCATCTGGGGAAATTTTGCAGGAAAATATACAACTGATTTTGATTTTAAGAATGAATTAAAAAATTCTTCGAGTTTTTCTTTTCCCTGCCCATTTTTAAAGCGATTTTTTTTTCAACTTTTTTACTGATCAGCCGTTTGCTTTCAGTTAACTTGGACCAATTGCTATTTAAAAAAAAGAAGATTTACCATTGATCGCCGTAAAAAGATTTGCAATGTAGATTGTACATTGCAAATCTTTTTACATCTATGGTAACACAGAACTTATGGAAGTCTATAATATATCATAAAACTTTGGGGAAATTGAAGTTATTAGCTATGAAACACATGGGGATCAGTGATAATTATAATTGGAATCCAAGTTATTGTTTTTAAAAAAGAAAATGTGAAAAATAATCAAAACACTGATTTTAACAGGAAATGAAGGGAGAAAAAAAATTACTCTTAAATCCAACAATTTTAACCTTTTTTTGAGGAGGGAAGGTGGATAACTTATATACTTTTCTCAAGGTTTGAAGATACATACTTGCCAACTTTTGAAATTCCCAAGGTGTAAAACAACACGCAGTTGACATATTGAACTATTGTCAGTTCACTATACAACTATTTGGCAGACATCATTTTTGGTGATTTCTGCTAAATAACATGTAAATGGCATTTTAAATGAATTTTATAAATAGCAAACGAAAGTATTTTAAAGTTTTCTTATGAAATAAACACATGAAAAACTGTTAAGTTTGTCTGTTAGCATAGTTTAAATAGTATAAAATAATAAAATTTACATAACACACTTAATATATATTTCTTAAACAAAAAAGGAAAAAAAGAAGCTACAGCGAATGGTTTTAATCCTCGCCTCAGGTCGGGAGGGAGAAGAGTGGACACTCAGCAGATGCCCCCCTCCTCACACACACACCATTGATAAGAGGATAAACAAATCAACTTCCTTTCTCCCAGGAAATCACTCTTGAAATCAAAATACAAAATAAGGAAGTTAAGAAAAGATACATAAAATAATTTCTCTGACTGACTTAGCAGAAAAAATTAGAAACTAAGAATTTGAATGAAATGGAAAAAACGTAGTTGAGTCGCAAATCGTGACCTAGTGCTTCATTTCTTGACCTTTTCTTGACTTTCGTGACCTTTTTCCCATTTCTTGACTTTTCCGTGACTTTCGTGACCTTTGCATGATGGTAGACACCCTGATGAGGTATCATTTAGAATTTGGAAACTGAAATTATGGTAAACTTTTGCAGTGGACTGCATATTTCCTTCGTTTTAATGAACAAAATGTATCTCATCTTTGGTTGACAAATGGCAAAAAAAAAAAAAAAAAAAAAAACACACACATTCATGCAGTACTGGAAATTTATACCTTATAAGTAAATCTTGTTGGGGACCATTTTCAAAGTTACTGAAGGTAAGTTAGTAACAACTAATAAGTGCTATTTAAGCAAAGATAAAAACTACGTAATAGAAAATAAATCAAGCGGTTTGACTGGATTATTATTTTGGTGATCTTCATAACATAATTTTGTATCATTATTGCACTCATACTGGTTTATTCCTGGGAAAAAGAGTTCTGACCTAATTCTAAAACACATTGAAAGTGAGGAAAATCTCTGAATTTGTCAAAGTAGTTTAAAATAAATTCTAACCATTTGCTATGGATACACGCTCAGCACAGATGGAATACTATTTCTAGATTAAGATGTTACCTCCAAATATCAAAAATGTCATTGATGCATTAAATAACTTGTTGAAATTAGTAATTTTCACACACTTAGAATATCTTGCTATGTATGGTGACTAACAAATGACCACACAACAGATCTTTCTGTGAGCTGAATAATGAAAACTAGTTACAGAAAGTCATCTTTCAATGTAAAAAATCTTACTATAAGTTACTATTATTTTTCCGTAATCTCACGTTATGCTTCTACAGATGAGAAAATCCAAAACTAAGACAACTAAACTAGGAAAAACCTAAATTAGTGACAGAAGCATCCACAGAGTTGGTGGAATCAGACTTTAACACTTTAGGACCTGAACTTTTTTTGCTTTATTCACCCCAAAAAAATTGCGACTGTAAGGTAAATTTCCTATAACAGTTTTATGAATAACTAATCAAGGTTTTTCAATAACACAGAAACGAAAAAGAAATGTAAGAAAGTACTATTTTATACAAGATTCATTTCTTATAAAGAATAGTATTTTATATATGAAATCAACTTAGGAAATACGACTTACATTTGAGTACTTTTTTAGAAGAAGCAGATCACCTACACAATTGTATAGGTCAGGGCTTAAAGGGATAGACGACTTCATCCTATCCACGCTTTTTTATTGACAAGTTATGCCTGATTTGATCACAAGGATTTTATCCTCCCTGTCCTGAAGAATAAGTGCAAGTATTCTTTTCACATCAGAATGATACAGCATTTTATAGTTACCACATACTTAACAATTATTGTTTTGTATTGTTGTGGTATGGTATTGTATAATTTTGTGGGATAAAAGGTCTTCCGTCAGAGGCATTCCCTCCTCTGTAAGGTAGCAATAGTGGGCTTTGCCTTAACGAAGAAAATAACATTGTAGTGACTAGCAATTATTTAATAAATCTCAAGCAAATAATTTTTTATATAATAATTCATCAATAATGAGTGTTTGTCTACCCAAATTCCAAAAATTCAAATCCGATGCAGGGGCAGAAGATATCCAAGCACAATAATATTTTACAAAGTTTTTATTGAACCCGGAGTGAACCCTTTCTGCACTATTAGAATAGCGATTTCAAAAATTACTTTTTTTTTGGCCCACCCTAATATATAGAGCTTGATGTTTATAAGTGAAGTTTCAAATAATTTCTATATCTAATATTAATATTTAAATTTTGAAAACTGATAACTAGAGAATTTATCAATGGTGGAAAACTATAAGAAACCAGGTCAATTTTTTCATACATCAAGTAGAATACTGAAAATTAGCACAAATTAGTTCTAGACCTAGTGACTTGACAATTTTATAGAATTTGATTCATAGTAAGAAAATTATTTCCTCCATCACCACCCAGAAAAAAATACAGTTAAAAAAAAAAAAAAAAAACTATGGAAAAATAATAATGTAAGTAACATGTCTAATTAGAATCATGTTATAAAAATACAGAGAAATATACAAAATTATGTGTGAGAATATGTACAAACTATTTAGACTTTTTAAACATTTGTTGAATAGTAGTTTAAGACTTCAGGATACCCTAATTATAGTTATTTATTTATTTTTTATAGTATGCTGACATTTCTAATTCTGTAATACAGCTTTTACCCTCTAAAAATCAGATATTTTTCTCCCAGTGGCAAATGTTCATTAAATGTCATTTTATCAATTTTTGGAGAATCCTCAGATTAGTCACTGCCAGAGATTGTACTTTCTGACTTTAATACTGATTCAAATATGTCCCTGTCAGTTATCTGAAGGTTATCAATGTTGTCAGCATAGTCGTATAAAAAAACATACTATCCGCACACTAATAATAGCCCATGATAACAGAATACTCAGTACATATATGAACACGTGTATGTAAACATGCCCATGTACAAATACATTGTATCACTAGAGTGCAAGCACATAGCATATACAATGCGCTTGCACTATAGTGACTTAAAAAAAAAAATTTTTTTTTAGGTATTTCTTCTATTAAAAAAAAAAAAAAAATCTCCACGACACCTTAGAATCACTGCACACTATCTGTAAGACCTTCAAATGTATTTGCACATAGGGTGTGCGCAAGCATCTCTATCATCTGACTATGGTTGTCAGAGTTCACAAATTCTAAAATATGACATTCTTCAATTTGAGAATTGCTTATTTAGTTTTACTGTGTTGTTTATACTGTGGATTTTGGGTCTTTTACTGTCCTTACAAAGCTGTTTTAAACTTAGACTTTTTAAAATTCTGTGAAAATCATTTCTCATTATTTGGAAGTTACACAAGAAAGCCATTTGCAAAGTGGATAGATCTGTTACATTATAAGCTTAATATATACCATATATAATAATCATTTATGTATATTGAATTAAAAGTGTTATAGTAATAATTTTTCAATGCCCACCTTACAACTAACTAAATTCTACATTAACATATCCCACGGTATTTTTCAAAAAAGACCCATCTAAACAGTTTTTTCCTAATAATGAATTGGAAACGTGACGAATGTTGTATTGTCCCAAGCTTTGTCATGTATCAATAGAAGGAACCAATCAAAACAATCTCTAAAGTTTACTTTTGCAAAGAAAATAAGTATAAATCATAGATTACTCTAGTTCTGAGGGGGTTGATTAAAAAAAAAAAAAAAAAATTAAAAAAAAAATCTGATCTAGTTTATTGATTCTCTTAACGTACACAATAGGCATTTGTGGATTGCTGAGAATTCAACTTACAAAATCCAAAAATTTTTTTTTTCCACCTTTAAATAAGTAATAATGAAGTTTAAATTACTATTTATTTTTAATATTAATTATCTTTGGAAAGAATGAAGATGAAAAGTTTACTTACTAACAATACCTTGACTCGTGGGAACAACATTTCTTTGGAAAGAATAAATATCATTTAATTTTTCATTCTTTCATCTCTTTCAGAATCAGAACTGGCCTAAAAAGAATTTAAAGAACATATACATCAGATAAAATATTTACTAATATAACGTAGCCCTTTAAAACCTGGACTTTTTTTTGAGTGTAAGATAAATTTCCAATTGTAGTTTTGTGAATAACTAATTAATTGTTTTTGAATAACACATCAAATTATAAGAAATTGTTATTTTATGCAATGATTTACTTCTTATGAAAGAACATTATTTT
>JAWZYV010018302.1:0-28784 GCA_038373885.1 Cheiracanthium punctorium | reverse complement strand
CTTAAAAATTTCGGTATGATATCTTGTGGTTTGGTTGTCTGGGAAACTGTAAAAATGTATAAAATTGCCAGTTGAAAAAAAATTAAATTACTTTAAAATAACTGAGTTTCCGCATGTGAAATCTTCGTCATGTTGATGTAACGAGTTTAAAACCGCTTTCGGAGCTCAATCAGAATAACTGACTCACAAGCAAAACATACGCCACGAAGTAATTCCATATTTTATATTACGTTGCCAGAAAAAGAATTTAATGCTGTTTTTTCAACAATGAATTATCCAGCATTATTTTTGATCGAATTTTTAAACTGGACACGTTTTCGAATCGCAGGAAATATTTTGTGGTGCTAAATACACAAATCTGAGAAGAATTATGCATAAAAATGTATGGAGAGCTGTTTTAGGGGCAGCCATAAAGTTAAATGATTATCGTTTATGCTAAAGCGTAAATTGCAAAGAATCACCAAAGACTACATTAGTGGCAAATATCTAAACCGTTTCTTTAAATTAAGCATAAGATGGAAATATATCGGTATCAGTAAAAGATACATTACTGGAATCAATTCGAATTATATATGTAAGAAAAAGTTTCGTTCCCTACCGTGCGGAGAACGGGTACGCAGCTAGTCCTAACTAATATTATAAATGCGAAAGTGAGTTTGTTTGTTTGTTTGTTTGTTTATGATGCTTTCACGCCTAAACCGCTGAATCGATTAGGATGCATTTTGGTTTGGATATAGATGGGACCCTGGAGATGGTTATAGGCTACTTAGAATTTTAGATTTTTAATTACTTTTTTAATTATTAATTAAAAACCGTTTTACATTGCCATGCTTGGCGAGTTTCGCCCGTATCAAATGATTCATGTTTTGAGCTAACAAGAATGCTATTACTTCAACAAAGAAGCGCGCGCGCGTGCATCTGAAAAACATTAAATACCACGGAAATTAAGCCAGTTTTATGCCAAATCTATCTATGTGTAATAATAAAAATGAATGTTCTCCAGACAAATCTACAGAAAGCAGAGCTTTGAAAATTTGAGCATGACTGAGCCCATAACTTCGGTAAAGTGCACCTTAGGCTCAGAATTTTGAAATTTTAAAGACTTTTCTAACTATTAATTAAAAGCCGTTTTATCGTCCGCACAAAATGATTTATGCTTTTAAAATAAAGCAGAAATTCTATTTGCAAACTCGCATGCATTTGAAAAACATGGAAATTATGTTGATTTTACGCCAAATTAAAAAGCATAAGTAAAGAAAAGGGTACTTATGTATTATTCCGGCTGTCCGCCAAGTCCGCGATTTTTTGCCGAAATAAATGCCGGGCACATGAAATTATTAATGATTTTGATTACGATTGGCAACAGTTTGGCAACTCATTTGACGAAAAAACAGTTTGGCGGGAATGACCGCCGGGATAATACGTAAGTACCACACAAAAATGGTTGAACGGATTTAGAAAAATTTGTAATGAAAAGAGCTTATGCCCTGGATTAACATACAGGCAGCCTTACAAGCATATAGCATAAATAATTCTTTTACAAAGACACTCAAAATAATTCTAATGCATTGCGCTCTATGGAAATTTTGTACCTACTAAACCGATTCTAAAACTTTTTTCACTGATTGAAAGTTACATTATTCCTGAGTATTATTGTTTGTTTGTTTTTGCATTAAGACCGATTGACTGCAATAGGGTCCTAGACCTATATGGTTAATTCATCTTTGGGGGACTTTCTAAGGGATCCTAACCCGTATTTACGCGAGGTTTTTTAGAAAACCACGGAAAACTGGGAGCGGCTAGGTCGACAGGCGCGACCGGGATTTGAACCTGGCACCTCTCGCGTTGCAGTTTTGAGAGCAGAACTTCTTAGACACTGGTGGCATCTTAAGTATTATAGGCTACCTTTAATGCATATATCACAGATAGTTCTTTTACTGGGATGCTAATATGAATTACATTACGCTCTATGTGCATCTCTGTAAGTACTGAACTGATTCCTAAACTTTTTTTACTGATAGTAAGCTACACTATTCTTGAGTATTATAGGCTAAAATTCATGCATGTAGCGTAAGTAGTTCCTTTTCAGGAACACTCAAAATAACTAATACATTACGCTCTCTGGGTATCTCTGTAACTACAGAACCGATTCTAAAACTTTTTCACTAATAGAAAGCTGCTCTATTCCTGATTAACATTGACTAAAATTCATGCATATAGCATAAATATTTCTTTTACAAAACAGTTCGCAAATACTGTCATAACTGTATTCGCCAAATGCCTGAAAAAAATCTAAATTTAGTAACTCTGCATATTCTCTTATTTTAAATGAAGTATATTACCATGCATTATACTTATTTGAAATAAGTAAAAAGCAAATAATATTTAAATGCAGTTTCTTTTGTCGCAACAATATTTGTTATTAACACATGCTACATTTCTCCTGGGACCTAATTCTAAAGCCGACGCGGACGAAGTCGCGGGTAGCAGCTAGTACAGTTATTTTTTTCAATCATAAAATTAATTTTGTTTTGTACTACCAATACCGAAAACAGACTTGAAAAGATCAGAAATATTTTGCGTATCCTTGTATATTAGTTCTAGGTAAACCGTTTTGAGTGGGCAGTATGTAGTTATACACATCAATAATAAATATTCATTCTATTTTGTTCTACTACTACAGTCAATAGACCGCAAAAGATTGGAAATATTTTGTGTGTCCTTGTATATTAATGGTTCGTTTACCATTTTTAATAAACAGTGCGCAGTTGAACACTTTAGAAATAAATATTACTCTTGTTTCGTCCTCCTACTATCTCCAATAAACAGTAAATGATCGGAAATATTTTGCGTGTCCGTGTCCCTGTATATTAATGATAGGTTTAACATTTTCAATGAGAAACATGTAGTTATATTTTTCAATAATAAATATTCGTTTTGTTTTGTACCACCAATACCGCCAATAGACTTGAAAAGATCGGAAATATTCTGAGCATCCCTGTATATTGTTGCAGAAACCTCTGCTTGTTTCCTGGGTTCGTCGTTCTAAAGTCCAATTGGTGTTGAAAGTTCTAGTAAAAAATCCACTTTTCAGGATAGAAAACGAACTTTATCGCTTCTACAACTTCGTCGAACAAATAGCTGTACAAGATTCACAATCCACAATCAAACAGTAATGTGCTCTTAACAGTCCGCTTAGATCAGAAGCTCTCACAACTGCTGTATTTCTCACACTAAATAAAACACTTTCACAGGAAAAAATTCAGTGAAAATATACTAGAGATATCGCAAGCAATCCCTCAAGACTCAATAATAAAGAATTTACACACAACACTTTAAAATCAGCTTCGAAAAGCAAGCCAAAACACTGCCTCTATAGCACTATCAATTCACAGAGCAATGCGAGCGTACTCACTACGGCAGCTCGATTCATACTACGGGAGCTCAACTCACACTAAACTGGGCCTCTGACAGCTTGTATTTATAGTCGACGCAGAAGCTACAAGAAACTTCCGGAAAAGTCTATTTCTCAAAGATTCCACATAAAGCGGGAATTTTGATTACGTCATAGAAGAGAAATGTTAGGTTATTATGTGATTTTAATGCAGCAAAAGCAACTTTACAAGCTCCATAGGGAAAAACGCGCCAAATCACCAAAATGTTGCCAAGCTTGGCGACTTTTTGCAAAATACCGCCAAATTTGGCGCCAAAAATGAGTCTCCAAAAGTGAAGTTACCGAAGGCCTAGGACCAATATTTCTCGAGATTTCTAGAAACGCCATAGGAAAACAATGAGGAAACCAAAACCTCCGTATCTCCGGCTCTAGTTGATCGATTTTGATGCAACAAAAAGCAAAATTTATCTATTTGAAGCATAGAATACGAATTTCGAACTATTTTAAGCCTCGGAACAGCAGGTTGCCCCGAGAATTCGTAACATTATTAAGCCTAGGTTTACAGTTTCCAGTGGGCAGTGAGTAGTTATACACTTCAATAATAAATTTGAATTTTGTTTTGTGCTACCAATACTGCCAACAGACCGTAACGATTGGAAATATTTTGTGTATCCCAGTATACCATTTTAAATGGGGAGTGTGTAGTTATACCCTTCTACACTGCTGGCCATCGTAAATGCAACACCCTGAAGGAAGCATGCAAATAATATGAAATTTACAACATGCATTAGCTGAGGTGAGATATGCAAATGATTAGAATTTCAGCGCAGACGCACATCAAGCGCGCCTGTGGCGCCACCTCAAAGCGCTATTTAAGGCTTGGAGATTTCGACGGTTTCAAGTACAGCAATTGTGTTTTTCTTGCTTTTTTTTCAAAAAAACGATAAATTATGCCTCGTAGGAAACAACGATCATCTTTTGATCAAGTATCCGAGTTTGACAGAGGAAGGATAGTGGCATACCGAGATTGTGGGTTATCGGTCGTCGTATTGGACGAAACCAAACAACTGTGATGCGGATATGTGATCGTTGGGTGCAGGAGGGTACGACGGACAGACGTGATCGACCGCATCGACCTCAGTGCACCACGTCACGTGATGACAGGCAGATTGTACGCATGGCAGTGACGGACCGCTCAGTCACATCACGAACCATATCACAGCAGATTCAGTCTGTAACGCATCATCCAGTGTCTGCGCGTACCATTCGACGTCGTTTACAGCAGAATGGTCTGTCTGCAAGACGTCCGTTGCTTTGTCTACCTCTGACGCGGAACCACAGACGTCTCCGCCGCCAATGGTGCGATGAAAGAAGGATGTGGACGACAGAATGGAATGAAATTCTCTTTACTGACGAGTCACGCTTCTGTATGCAACACCACGACGGTCGGATTCGAGTCTGGAGACACCGTGGAGAGAGGATGCTGAACAGCTGCATTATGCACCGTCACACTGGTCCTGCACCGGGTATTATGGTATGGGGCGGTATCGGATATCTCTCTCGCACTCCTCTAGTACGCATTGCCGGTACTTTAACCAGCCAGCGCTACATCTCCGAGGTGTTGGAGCCAGTTGTCCTTTCTTACCTTCAGGGCTTGCCAACAGCCATATTTCAGCAGGATAATGCACGGCCACACGTGGCACGCATTGTCCAAGGGTTCTTCGTCAATCACCAGATTGAATTGCTTCCCTGGCCGGCGCGCTCTCCGGATCTTTCGCCGATAGAAAACATGTGGTCCATGGTTGCTCAACGACTGACCCAGAGTTCATCCCCAGCTGTCACACCAGATCAACTTTGGCAACGTGTGGAAGCTGCTTGGTCTGCTGTACCCCAAGAACACATTCAAAGTCTCTTTGAATCAATGCCGAGGCGTGTGGCAGCTGTGATCTCCAACAACGGCGGCTACTCTGGGTACTGATTTTGGCAGGAACCACGCTTCATAGAATGCTGTAAATTTAATCATTTGTTACTTGGTCAACATGTTATCTACACAATAAATTTTGTTGTGATATCTCTTGTTTTTCTTGGTGTTGCAATTTGGGTGGCCAGCAGTGTATAATAAACATTATTTGATACTACTGCTACCGCAAATAGACCGTAAAAGATCGAATATATTTTGTGAGTCCCAGCATGTAATGCTTCTTTTATCACTTTCAATATGGAGGGGAATGATAGGAGATGCTTTGTGTGTCCCTGTATATCAATAATTAGTTAATATCAATAATTAGTTAACATCAATAATAAGCGCAACAGAATCTTTGAATTTTTGCCGATTTTTGTGACCAGTCACGTGCTATCAGGTTGTTTGGTTAAACAGTAAATAGTGAAATGCCTTATCTGGAGGTTGAAAACCTACAGACTTTGTTTACTCTGGGATTTTATGTAAGATAAAATACACATTGAAGTGGAAAAGTCTTACTGACAATGCTTTGCACATGGTTTTAGTATTCCGAGCGTAATCTTCGCAATCACGGTAATCGAAACAATTCAACAATCAGATTCGACAAGGAAAATAATTTTATTTCTCAGAATCTTTGCACTAATATATGATTAGCCTAAAAATCCCTCCAAAAGGGAAAAAGTACAGAAAATTCGAACAAATGACAACCAAAAAAAACAACAAATTCCCTCCATCAAATCTCGGATGATTGAAAATCCCTACCTCATCCCGGTAAAGAAAACGGATAACATATCTGGAAGATGTATTTTTTTTTCCCCTTACGCGTTTGTTTACCGGAGCCATATGTACTACAGATTAAGATTTTCCTTGAGTAGCAACAGATTCTGTTCGGAGATCTTTAACAAACGTACGTGCATTAAAAGAAATATCCAATGCATTTGAAAACTGATCCTAGACAGACCCACGCATTGCTTTGTGAATTGTATTGAAAAACAGACACTTTTCACCGTTTCCAGTATTAAGAAGAGTTATTTAATAATCGTCTGCTCTTATTTAAAACCAATAGACTACGTTTAGGAACTCTACCAAAGGTACAGTAACACAAAATTCCTTGATTTAGTTTGACAATTCCCCCGAAGTACAGAAAATGTTTTTTCCCACCGGGTGCTTTGTTTGTGGAATAGTGGAACAAACCATATAGTTTATGAATGGATATTCTCGGACCGCAATTGAACTTCAGTGCGTTAATAGGAGGTTTTGACTTGCATTTCGTAATCTTGATTTACAAATGTATTCAGAACAGGATTGCTAGGAAAGATATTGTCCAACGTATCTACGTATTAGGAATTTGACAGCTTGTAACCAGAAAAGCAAAGGGAGGATTTTCATCTCTGCCAGATTTGCTAAGGGAAATTCTGGTCGTTTTTTTTGGTTGTCATTTGTTCGATTTTTCCATAATTTTGCCTTTCGGGAATTTTTCGAGAATGTTGTTCCCTACCAATGGTAAATAATTTCAAGGTAATGGGAATCAGTGGCGGCTCGTGGGATACAGCAAGTACAGCCGGGCTGCACTTGAAATTATCAGCACATACTTTAAAATAATTTATTCTACTAAATTTCCTAAATTCAGATTAGAATTATGGAATTCCTATGGTAAATTAAAAAAACCAAACCAAAAAACCGTATTGTGTCCAGATCGCTCATTCAGAAAAAAAGCACTTTAATCTTCCCGCAATTCAATTGGGAAAATCTTTGGTTCAGCCCAGAGCGCTGATAAGAAAATTGGCAGCACCGTTGCCATGACAACGCATTTCCTCCGGCATAGGCTATAATGGGGATTCGCAGCTAAGACTCAGCTCATTCAAGATTTTGAAAGGTCGGCAGCACTTGTGAATTCCACTCACTGATTGGCTCGTGAAGTGAGGGAGGGGGTAAGGAGAATATATGTTCGGCAAACTCTGGACTTTATATTGCTGAATTTACCAAGAAGGTAAGCCTGAATAGACGCTTATGAATGGACAATGACCCATCAAAGCAGTATTGTTTTTAAGTAAGCAAGAACTGGCATTTAGAGGACATGGCGAGCGAAAAAATTCTTTAAACATAGGAAATTTTAAAGCGCTTTTAAAATTATTGATATCTGAATTAAAACAACTCCTTTTTATGAGGGCATCACTGACCGATTCGCAAGTTTAAAAGAAAGGAGGATTGATTTGACTTATAAAAATAAGTACGTTTTCCTCTTTTTTTTCTTTTCTTCTCAAGTTATCGTTGCAAAAGAAAATTCTAAGGAAACTTCGAATCAGACACGGATTAATGCAATTTTGAGGATAAGAGCGGCTGGTTGAAATTTATGTCCATTTTATGGAAAAGTAAAAAAAATCTCTTACTTTTTTATGTAATTTCTTTTTTTTTTCTTGGCGTGGGCTTAATCCGCCAGCTTTCGAATTCAATAACAAAGATTTTCCATTCCTGTCCGGAGGAGGGGGGGGGGCTCATATGCTTCCGGCTGCACTAACAGTTTTGACCACGGGCCGCCACTGATCGGAATCATGTCTTGAGCACTTCTTTTAAAACACTTTCTCAGTTTTCCGTTTCATTATCGTATCAACCTGCGTCTAATGGATGCTTCTCTTTCACTAAAGATTTTATTTAACGGACACCTGTATGTAAATTGCACCTCTGTATAACGGACGCTACTGTATATAGCATGCGTTTCTACTAATAATATATGTTGTTTTAACAAAAACATCTGTACTTCTGAAAACTTTACAGACGTTGTAAAACGTTGATGTAACACGCACTTTTAACGTTAATCCCCATTTTACGTAAACCTCTGTATAAAGTATACTTATGTTTTATGACATCATGGCTTTTGAACAAAATCCCCATTCAATGAACAGTTCTACAGCGGGCAGATTTGCTTTAGGGAAACATCTATTTAAACCTAACCTAAAGTGCGACATTTGTAATCTAGAGAAATTGATTTTAACGCTTCATGAAAAAGTTGTAAAGTGTTTATGATTTCGGTTTGTAAATCTGTCTATAACTTCCTTCAAAATGCTTCTATTGCAACGAAATTTATATAAGTTACTACCTGCATACCCGTTCTCCGCACGGTAGAAAACGAACATTTTCCTTACACATATAATTCGAACAAAAACCAATAATGCGGGATCTCAAAAAGTGAAAAATTACTTGAATCGTGACTAAAAGTTGACGTCATGAGTGCATATCTGAAATGAACGCAACATAATAACACAAAAACTATGTCAGTGTCACTGGCGATCAAAAAATGAAGAACACAACTGTATGCAGACGAAACTTTTCATTTTCGAAATGCCGTACTTCTATATCATGTAATTCTGTTTTTAACACTTTCCAACAAGGTTGAAAAGTGTTAATGATTTCGGTTTGTCTATCTGTCCGTTCGTGCTCTAACTCGCATAAATATGCATCGATTTCTACGAAATATAAGTATGTTATTCTTATCTACTGTACCATGTAACCTATTGAAAATGGTATATGTAGCATATATAGTTTTTCTACAGGAGCGCTCAAAATATTGCCAATGCATTTCGCTCTATGGGAAGGTTTTCTTTAAAGCGTATCATCTATATAGATAAAATTAGACTTTTGTCTGTACATTTCATGAAATCAAAAATTTTGCGATTTCTATCCGTCTCAAGCACCTGGGAATCCGGCGCGACCCTCATACAAAAGTTTGTCTGTCTGTCGTTCTGTCATTCTGTCCGTGACGCTTTTTTTGTTCAAGCATTACGTAAAAATAACTGAAGCGAATGATATGAAATTTGGTATCATTATAGGTGGTGTCATGATAGGTCACTCAACTTAAAACACAGGCGTCGAATTTTTAAAAATTCTTGACTGGATTTTTAGATTTTGCGAAAATCCTTTCAAACTGCGTAAATTTGTGTTCGAGCATCACGTATAAACGACTGAAGCAATTGAAATGAAATTTGGTCTCATGATTGGTGGTCACTCAACTTAAAACATAAGAGACCATTTAAAAAAAAATCTTGATTAGATTTTGAGATTTTGCGAAAATCGTTTAAAGTGATAAATTCGTGTTCGAGCATCACGTAAAAACGACTGAAGCGATTGAAATGAAATTTGGTATCATGATTGCTGGTCACTCAACTTAAAACATAGGCTTCAAATTAAAAAAAAAAAAATCTTGATTAGATTTTGAGATTTTGCGAAAATCGTTTCAAACTGCGTAAATTTGTGTTCGACCATCGGGTAAAAACGACTGAAGCGATTGAAATGAAATTTTGTATCATGATAGGTGGTAATTCAACTTCAAACATTGACGTCGAATTTAAGAAAACTCTTGATTAGATTTTGAGATTTTGCGAAAATCGTTTCAAACTGCGTAAATTTGTGTTCGACCATCAAGTAAAAACGACTGAAGCGATTGAAATGAAATTTGGTATCATGATAGGTGGTAATTCAACTTCAAATATTGACGTCGACTTTTAAAAAAATCTTGATTAGATTTTGAGATTTTGCGAAAATCGTTTCAAACTGCGTAAATTTGTGTTCGCATATCACGTAATAACTGCAAAGGTGAAAAAATGATATTTGCTGAAATGATAATCGGTCACTCACCTTAAACTATAAGCATCTAATTAAAAAAAATCGATCAGATTTCGAGATTTTATGAAAATTCTTTCAAAATACGTTTATATTTCTTCAAGCATCACGTAATAACGACTAATACGAATGATACGAAATTTGGTGATATGATAGGTAGTTGCTAATCTTAATTTATAGGCGTTGAATTTTAAAAATATTTTAATTACGTTTTGAGATTTTGTGAAAATCGTTTCAAAATGCTGAATTTTTTCCCCCCAGGATCTCGAAATAAAGACTGCAAGGAATGAAACGAAATTGGATGACATGATAGGTTGTCACTCAACTTAAATTCTAGGCTTCCAATTTTTCAAAAATATTGATTTGATTTTGAGATTTTGCGAAAATTATTTCAATATGCGTAAATATTCGTTCGCGCATCACATAATTACGACTAAAGCGAATGAAATGATATTACTTAGTTACTCTCTAACCTGTAATATTTTAACAATACATAAAAATTATAACTTCGCTTTCTTTACTTTGGCAACATACTACATCCATTCTGTGTCTACATCTACAATGCTGACGAAAGTTCTTGCTTTTGGGAAATCTGCATTCAGTACTACCCCAACGACGGGTACTTCAGCTAGTTCGATTTATTATGATCCGATAGTTATTTCCGATTGCGCTAGTTACGTTAGGCGAAAATTGTGAAGCGATTTGTGAGATGTAAAAATATCGAATGAACACACACGAAAAAATATACAAAACTGGAAATTCATAAAATAATTTCAATTTTTCGGTTAAACAGGGCATATATCGCATAAACTTAAAATATAATTTAAAGTAGCTTTATAAAATTGATAAGAATAGTAATAAAGGCTCTTCAAAACAAATCCCAGAAACACTGTGAGCCAATTCGCTATAATAAAAAAATATTATAAAGGGAATTTAATATTGATTCGTTTATCATAGGAATTTTTTTTTCAGGGAAAGCACTTGCCAGGTAGGCATTAGTTAGCGCGTTTCATAAGACGAGTGGTCGATAAAAGAAACAGTTACCCAAAAGATGAAAGCGCCTTCTACAAGCGAATTCTAGTACGCTTTTTTATGAGGTCCTATTTATATTATAGAATGGCGAGAACTAAACTGCTTTTGTCAGACGGAAAATATTACGTATAAAAGGTAGGGAATTTCCTAAACATGTCGAAAAAAGCAATTTTTAATGTTCATTCTTGCCAAAAAGGGTGGGTTGGCACTGAAAGTTGTAAAATAAATGAATAAATAAAAAACAAAAATAAATTTAAAAAATGCTTAATTATTTATAAATATTTGATGAATTTTTGTATAAATCAGAGTTATTTCCCTTCAATTTAATTCAATCGCAAGTGGTCATTTCGAAAAAAAGTCATTCTGATAGACTAAAAATGACGCTGGCCGAGCCTGCATTCCTTCTCTTAATGATACTTTACACTGCTTTTATCCTCAAATTAATGACCGGATTGTAAGAATAAGCTTCAAGAATAAATCTTGAACGTTCATCCATCTTAGGTCTACTCAGTGAACCAAAAGAAGTCTGGCCATAAATTTTAAATGTGGGTAATTTATTTTTTAATCCAGATTTGCTTTTTGTGGTGCATGCGAAGATTAGCAACTTTTTTTTTTCTTTTAGGTATTTCGTTATAAATTGCTGACTGACTCAAAGTGTTAATATTTACTGAACGGGACTTTTTATTTATGGATAGTTAAAAATGAATTCTAATGAATACCGAAAACTAAATTTTATTCCTCAAAGATCTGATTATGTTAGCTTTTTAAAAACATATATTTTTACTGCTTTTTCTTTCCGCATTTATGTAAACTTGAAAATACGGTGTTATTAAACGAGAAGTAAGGTATTTTTAGAAACTATTAATTAATTCATAAATATGAACTTACTAAATTTCAAAATGGAATAACCTTTCAATATTTTTATTCAGCCATGTTAGGAATAATAATCTTGCGGGTAAATAAACTTTGGATAATCTGTAATCTGTAAGGTGTCCTTTGGGATCGTTTTCTAAATAAGTACTATATAGTTGTTGAAATTCTCAATTCAAGACCGTTTAGTTCGTGGATTTTTTCCCTTTTCAAGGATGCTTATTAAAAACGTCGTTTTTAAATTTTTCTCAATAATATGCGACCTCCCTGTTGTCGTCCTTACAAAGGATAACCGTCTTCAACGAATTGATTGTACAACTTATGGATCCTTTTGCTAGTGGGATTGTTATTTCTAACATGTCTACTTTGGACTAAAACTCCAGATCTTATTTTTGCACCGTGCAGGACTTAAAGCGCATTTTATAGTCGAAACATCATTTCAGCTTCGGCGATAGTATTGCCACCACAACTTCTAATTTATTAAATGTGTTGGTTCATATATCAGAAACCTGTTAGGATTAAACTGATTTTTTTTTTAATGTAGGAAGAGTTTGGTGCCGACAGATTATTATTATTTAAAATTACAATTTCATTTTTCGTTGTAGATGGATTTAGCAATGATAGATATTTCCCTATATAGATAGATATTTCATTATGCAGATCATTTATTGGGACAGGTCGGGGTTTCGTTCATGCAAAGTAAACAGCATTTCGAAAATTACAACAAACATAATTTATATATAATTCCTTGAGTTACAAAAAGTACATAAACACATTTTTCCTCAAATGAGATTTTTGTACTTGCAAGCACTATATTCCAAATTATTCAGTAGTACACACTATTTCCTCCCCTACTCTAAAAGAGGAACATTTGATACATGCTGAACTAAAAATCACTATTTTAGTGTGTTTCTGGAGATTAATGAAAGGATATTATACCGAATTTTTGAAAACTATTGTAAAACTTATTATAAGTTTAATTAATGGAATTTAAGAACGAATATGATTTTGTTTCGAATAATTAGATAGTTAAACAAAAAATGAATACGGAAAAACTTTCTGGATTAATATCATACCAATGCACCCAAAACCTCGTGCTCTTTATATATAAATGAAAAAATTTGTATTCCTCTGTGAAAATTAAAATTTTCGGAGAAATTAAAAATATTTATAATGCAGTTTGCACGTTTGTTTGTATTTATAATATAGTTTTAAATCTTTAAAAAAATCTTGTCCTGAACTGAATATTAATACTGATCATAAGCACAAGAAAGGATGAATTTTTCCATCAGAGTTCTAGGACCTTGTAATTTATGTGCAATAATAATTCTTAAAGGACTTCACATTTATTTTTTTGTAACACCTTAAACTATTCTTTGTTTTAAACGTGTTACCGCCTTTGACATTTAAGTACAAAACTCTCTTTACAAAATGAAGGTCTTTTTTTTTTTTTAAATCTAAAACTGCTACTACTACTTTTAATACTGATGGAAACAGCCGAAGAGATTAGTCACATCTTTTGACAGGAAATGCAAATCACCATTTGCTGTCAAACGAAATATTTCGAAATAAAGTTGGCTTTTATGTTTGGGTAAAAATTATCACTTCTAAATTCTATGCATTTAATTTTAACACTGTTTCATCGGCTTTAAAATAGAGTGAAAAAAAAAATCCGCAAAAAGTCATCTTTCGGATAAAAGAATTTAAACCTTTTGGCCCATTTTGCTCCTGAAAGTGCCCATCATTTATGGGGTTAACTTTTCACCTGTCTTATACTTCTGCAGTTAATCTCGCGAGCAAAATCTGAAGCCTTCTTTTCTAATCAAACAGTATATCCGTGAATGATAAATTACCGGGGATTTTCGGCCCTTTTGTTCTCTAAGCTTTGGAACTTTTTAATGTTACTCCTGTGTATTGGCTCTAATGCCAAGTGAGATGCAAAATAGTTTTTGACGCGGATTACTCAAAACTTTTAAGGGGCCAGGTAAAAAGAAAGTTTTCTGCTACAAATTTCCACCGCCGCTCTGTCGAAGGCATCCATCTCTGCATGTGCATGACAGGGTGGATATAAATAATGATAGTTTAAAGATTTGTTATAAGGCACTAGATTGATTTTTTTAAGGCTTTTTAGTAAAAATTTGTTTTTCCGTCTTTCTCTTAGGAGTCATCTCGTTTCATTCGGTGATCTTGTAGAATGACTGGACGAATTTGTCGTAGAATTTACCGAGGATTTTCGAATTGAGAATAGCTCTTTGTAGAAAAAAATCAAATTACTTGAATAGCACCTGAGTAATTGATTTCGGAAAAACAACTCTAATTTAACTAAGCTAGTTGACCAGATGTCAGTTAGTTATCTTACCATGATATTTCTTTTAGGCTGAGTGGCGTTACTTAAATGTGTCACGACATGGAATGTGCATATAGGGTCGGTTTACGCAAATTTCAACTTGTGAATTTTTAACCCTTTTAATTGTCAGAAAAATATTGTTTTGATTAATTAGAGGATTTAGATTTGACTTATTAAGTATACCCAGTGAAACTTTTGTTTCCGTAGAATTACTTGCTTGAAATTTAAAGGGATCGTCGTAATTACCCCCCAAAAATCACAAAAATTGAAAAAATAATGGTCACTTGATTTCTTTTGATACTCAACACTTACAAATTTTGTTGGAGCAATTGATGCTACTATGCTTGTTTTTATTAGTGATTAGAATTAAATTTTGTGCTTAAATTATTGATACAACTTAAGCAATAAAATTAAAAATTTTCTATTTGTAATGGTCTCTTGCTTCGAAGATGTGATGAAAGTCACTCTTCTTATAAGAAGGTAAATATTGATTGAGAAAATTGAAATAAATTGTATATTAGGTAATGTTGAGACCTTTTAAGAGCAAAATAAAATCAAAACAAAGAAATTAAATAAAGTCAAAATAAAAGTTTAAGAGAGTTTAAAAACAGAAACTGTTACTGGTATGCCGCCCGTCAAGACTTTTTATTTTCATTGACACAATTTTTATAATAGAGCAGTTTAAACAATGTGACTAAAGATGAATTCAATATTTCCGAGAGATACCCGTCCACCATGAATTTGAATAAACCAATAAAAATGACATTTTCATGTGACGGCTGTTCTCTAGGAATGGGTTGTTAATTAGTGTGAAATATTCATTCATTGGATTAGCAGAAACTATAAAGAAATGTCCATGGCCTAAATCTATGCTTTGTATTTATGTATCTCATATTTATTTTAATTGCAGTAGAAACCCTCTCGTCCGCCCTTGGCTCTCCCGTCACTCCGGTTGATCCGACAGTGCTCGAGCCAAACTTTGTCCCGACTCGTCGATGACTCACCACCCACGTTACAAATATATGTACAGTAAATACATGCAGTTTTGATCTTTTTCAATTATAATAACAGCTTTTGTGCTGTTCATTATAATA
Organism: Cheiracanthium punctorium; assembly: GCA_038373885.1. Lineage (NCBI taxonomy): Eukaryota > Metazoa > Arthropoda > Arachnida > Araneae > Cheiracanthiidae > Cheiracanthium > Cheiracanthium punctorium. The sequence goes on along the minus strand of JAWZYV010018302.1, from coordinate 13,470 downwards.
TTTTTACTGTAGAGAAAATACATGGTCATTTTTTGAGTTCAGAGATTGTTTATTTTACTGTAAATCCGTATTTTTCTATATTTTCTGATAATCAGCAGCTTAATTGCTTTCCGACCACAACCCTCGTCCGAACGGTGACAGATTAGATGTGTTCTACCGCACTTTCAATATCTTGGAATGCATCTGTTCACAAGCCATTGGTTCTGTTCACAAGCCATGACAGTAAGTTTTATACACTTCACAAAAAAAAAAAAAAAATCGATAGCGAAATTTTTAGTTTATAATTTATTTGAAGTTAACAAATCAGAAATATATTTTCCCTATTAAGTTTTTAAGTTATCTTTGACTACAATATGACTTTTCGGGTCAGAATTACGGTTCCTATTGTGTTTTTAGAAATGGTCATCATTAGCCTACTTTTTAAATGTTGTGGTAGTAATTATGAACATAAGTTTAAAAGTATTTAACTATTTTAGAAAAAGCATGTCGGAAGCTCTTAAATGCTTTACAAATTTACTTTTTAATGTTAATTACTTTGCCTAAAAATGCTTCCTTTCGTGCCAAATAACTTGAACACCGAACCATCAAATTCGAATTTGTTGAAAATTTTGACTTGATATTTGTTTTCCGATTGTTACTACTTTAAAAGTACTTAATGAAAGTTATTACATTACATTAGTTTACATTATGGAAGTTGCCTATCCTTAAGAATACATTGTAAGGGTTATGACTAATTTTTTGTGAAAGTTGCCTATCATGAAGAATGCATTTTAAGAGTTACTAGCGGGGTACCCGTTCTCCGCACGGTGGGAAAAGAACATTTTCCCTGACACATATAATTAGAATTAAACCCATTGATGCGGAATCTATAAAAGTAAAAAATTATTTAAATCGTGATGAAACGTTGACGCCATGAGTGCAAATCGGAGATGACTGCAACAGGACTGCACAAAAACTACGTCAGTGTCACTGGCGATAAAAAAAAAAGCAGCTTCTCTCGGATGACCTTGCCCATGCTTTTTCTCGATGGATCCGGTATCGTAGAACTGCTTCTATAAGTTGCAAACAACGCTGGGCGTTCAATTGAACTCTCTACAAATCTGGAGACTATCCTGCTTCTAGTCTCAACGCATGGGATCTAGGTCAAGGGGTGGGTGTGTCCTCCGAGGGTGTCTTTCTAAGGGGTCTTAACCGGTATTTATGCTACGTTTTGGAGGAAACCAGCCATATGTTTCCTAACATATGCATGTTGCGAGTACTGTTTTATTTTCCGAACGGAATACAGGAAAACTCCGAACTGTTAGGTCGGCGGACGCGATCTGTTTTGAACCAGAAACCTTCCGTCTCCCAGTTCAGAGCGCTAAGCGCTCGGCCACTGGTCGGGCTAAGTCATTGCTAGGGGAATATTATAAGCAATTGGGACCTTTGTTGTACACATGATTGTAATAATGTCATTCTCGTATTATTATTACTTATATCTCGTATCATTTGATTTATTTTTTATTTTCATTTCATATTCCCGACTTTTCATACTCTTGATTTTTGGGTCTTTGTGCATGCGCATATTCAATTATCATTCCCCATTTCCGTTACTGTTTATGTAGCTCTCCCTATCGGCATTTCTACACGAAAGGCGTCAATTTGCATTTTCCTTGTTTCAAGAAAAACGCTTACAAAGTTTCATTGCTTCAGTTTATACTGATTAATCGATTTTCTTGCGAACTAATCGGAATTAAGCTTTGACATAGGAATTAAGCTTTGAGGCTTTGACATAGTATAGGGCAGTTTCAGATTACGTCACAATTCTATCCTGGTGGAATAATATGAGGTTTCTATTGGTTCATTCAAGTTCCTGGTGGACAGACGTAACTTCAAAAACGAGTTTTTATTGGTAGAGTAGAGGGCCGGTCACGTGGTTGAAACTGCTCTATACAGGATTTCGTAAAGACCTTGAAAATGAATTTCGCGATATTGACGTGGTGATTGTGGTAATGTTCTAATTGTGTCATATCCAATGCGTTTTCATTTTTCGAGTCGAGCAGTAGAAATGATTGCTTTTCACTTAATTGTTAAATTTAACAGCTTGAGTGGCAACAACGGATTCCGTAACTACGGAAACTGTAGCAATATTAAAAATAGAACATGAAATGAAATTTATTTATGCTTGCTAGAACTGCCATATTGGCATAATTAACGCCGATAGTCGATGGCAAATAGCTAAAATGAATCGTAAATTAAACTTCACAGTAAATGCAATAATTTATAAGCAATACCAGGTATATTTACCAGGCTTAAAAACATTCTCTTTCATCTCCAAAAATTTTCGTATTTATACAGAATTCCTATTTTACTATACCCTGTTTACCGGGATTTAAAAAAATTATCTATCCATCTGCTCGTAACATTGGCTCATCTCAATCGTGCCATAGAATTAGCAATACAAGTTCAAAAAACACGCACTATTAAACACGGAGTTACACTACATTTGAATATTTATGGCCAATTTTTCTAAAGGTACTAAAGAAGGAATCCGCGTAAGCCATTTTGCGAGATTTTTTCTTTCTTTTTTTTAAGAGAATCATTCTAAGCACTGATTTAATAGCAATCAAAATGGAAATAGCTATTTGTGTATGGCTCGATCGCCAAAAATTAATGCAGACATTTAATTGAAAAGTAGCATAGGAGTATTTTAAATTATCAACCATAACGTGTTTTATTTATTCTAATTTACCAAATGCAAGAATTTCATTTCTTTTCAAATTTGGTGGCATTCACCCAAGTTAATTCAATTTACTTAATTTGGGGAAAATTCCAAAGATCGATCGCTTAAAATCGCCTTAATAATTGCACTATTTCTGCATGGAAAATTAAAGTTTAACGCCGTATTCTCATAAAACCTACACACACAAACCTAAACCTATTTCTGTTCGCTCGCAGTAAATTGCGCCAAGCCCAAAATTGTGCAAATCGGTAGAACCATGGCTCACTGAGATAAATACAGGCTGTCCGAAAAGCTCCGCTTTTGCGTACGAATAAATTTTCGCTTCTTCGCCGATTTGTCGCTGTTACCCAACTGTATCACTGTTGCCAACTCTTCCGGAGAAAATATGCCTAAAATCAAAATTTAAAGAATCCGCAAATGGCTAACAATATTTTCAAGCTGAGAAAAAAAGTAAAATTTTTTTGGCGTTTACGTGCTTGTTCTGCTGAAATATGCTTATCTGCTAATGCTCTTTGAGACATTTGGACATTCATTTCCGATTTACGAAATACTTCGGTATTGCCAGTTTACCAAGATCTTTTTCTCCGGCAGAGTTGGCAACAGTGATATACAGTTAGGTAACAGCGACAAATCGGCGAAGAAGCGACACTTTTCTTGTACGCAAAATCCCATAGGAGAAACTGGTTTTCGGACAGCCTGTACTTATCCCAGTGAGCCATAGGTAGAAACTACTACTTTCTCAAAATATGCCATATCATCCATTTTATTTTTCGCCATACTATAAAATATACGGTTTAGTTTCGGAAATCTCCAAATCCTTATTCTTTTAATATAAAAACATTGAATTCCTGCTCTGATTTCCCACGCAGACGATATTTTAATTAAAAAATAACCTAGCAAATATTCTATACAGGAAATAAATGATTATTCTTTTATTTTTAATTCAAGTCTAAATCATGTACTAAATTCGCCAAACATGGCAACCTCGATGCTTATTTCTCCTTTTTTTTGACTACAGGGGTTTCAATCGCGGAATTGCGGAGAGCAAAAATTGGCGATTTTGACGGTTTGTTTTTTAATCAATATCTCCTAATCTAATTCGAATTTCGAAATTTAATTCAGCGGAAGACCCTCCACGGAATTTTTCGAATCCGGGGACACCTCGATCGAAATTCAACTCCCAGCCGTTTCGGAGGAGATGATGTTACAGACAGACGCGCACAGATTTTAATAGTATGGATTAGGACTAATTTTTTCTGAAATTTTATCGTTTCTAGGCTTTCAAAAAATACCGCTGGGCATAAGTACCCTACGTGGTCCATCATTTATACTTATAAGAGGTATAAGAAGCGTAAAAGGAACAAGATACTGAACGAGCCAATAGACCTGTCCAACTTAGAAACATTATCATGCTTTAGGTTTCAGAGCTTTAGCCATGGGCGCTTTCAGCATAGGGCAAGGGGGGGCATGCCCCCCCCTGGATTTTTGTATGCAGTGTTTTCCCTTGCTTTTTTGCTCTTTCCAACATGGTAACAATACGTTAAGGTAGTCTTTGCCCCCTTGAGTAGTCTTTGAGTCTTTGTCCCCCCCCCCTGGAAAAAATTCTGCCGGCGCCTACGGCTTTAGCGCTTGTTTAATTTTCTTTTGTGTAGTTTAAAAGACTTCTTACAAAGTTCTGCTTTTAATGTTGCATAGTATTTTGATTCATTAATATTAAATTTGATTATTATTGTATATATAGTTTATATCTTTTTTAATGCAAAAGGAAATTTTAACACATTTATCCTAGGTTTCTACCATCCCACAAAATCCGCTTTTACTGAAATAGCACCTTGGTTAAAAAAATCCATAAGTAATTTTTAAAAATCCCCTCGCCCCAGAAAAAAAAGTCCCGCCAAAACACGCAAAGTGAAGCAGCATCCGGCTTGGCCAGTGCTTGGGAGGGTGTACTCCTTTCTCTGCTGGACTGCTGTGAGGCCGTGTACGCTAATGGGAGCTGGTTCACGTAAAATCCATCGTGGCTCCATGTCCTTCATATTCAAACGATACCTCTGGGAGTGCCGATTCCCTCATTTGGAATAGGCTTAAAATTAGGGGCCAACAGGCAGAAGTCTACACCCCTCGGGGGCAATGGCACCTATTTCCATAGATAATGCAATTGTCTATCCATGGACATGAGAACAACAATAACCTCATTTCTTTAAATATGTTTATTTTGAGAAAGATATTATGTCTTCAATGTCACACATCGCAAAATAAATAGTTATAATCATAAATGTAAAAAAATATCAGAAGTTTATGGAATGAAATTACGCTTTACTCAACAATGTACATCATATGCATTCTCCAAGCAACACGCAAGACATTTCAAAATTCAGTTTTACTCTCTCGAACTAAAGTTTAGAAAATTCAGGCCTTTAAAAGTATAACTCTTCAGTATTTCTCCTGAATGTGTTCCGCAATCTTTAATCAAAGACTTCTCACACTGGTCAATAGCGTTCACATTTGAGCAAGTTCCTCTTTTTTTTCCCTATCCCTTACAGATTTAAAGACTCATTTATTAAAAAAAAGTTCAATCGATTATAATTAGCTAATTCTGCTTCAGTGTCATTATTTCTCTGCAAAAGAGACCGAGACAAAGGGCCTGAATTTTTCTCTAGCGGCGTTTTTAATTATTCTTGCTGAGTACAATTAAATTTTCTCCGCTAATGAAAGGGATATGCATCTGCAAATAATAGTTTCCGCTGAATGTAAAATTAAGAATAATTTTCTGTTAAAAAACACTGGGTAAGGAAAATCTCATGGCTGGTTTAGTTTTTTAAATAAAGTATGTTAATTAAAATTAATGAGAATTAATGCTGAATTACGAAACGGAAATTTTAGTTATGATAAATAATCACTTTATTTGGCAGATATATATGTTTTATGCGAGTGAGTAGGGAAAAAGCAAGAAAAATTAAATTGCAATTTAAATAATGCTTCGCAGCTTGTGATTTTAAAAGTCACTTATGGCTATTTATAACTTGTATATGTAAAAAATAATGTAAACCGAAAAGCATTTAAAAATTTTTCTTTAAAAAAAATCTGAATGTTATATTTTAGAAACACAGCTATATAAACAATAAATAAATAAATAAAAATACAATTTAACAAATAAATAAATATAACAATAACAACAATAAATAAATAAATAAATAAATATAAAAATAAATACAAAAATAATTACTATACAATACAAAAATATATACTAAAATAAAAATTTAGATGGCTTTTAGCCATCTAAATTTAGAGTCTCTATAAAAAAAAAAAAAAAAAAAAAAGATGGAGACACACATTTTGTAATAATATATTATAAACACACACATAACGCAAATACCGGTTCGAAATTAAGCGACCCTATTTTAAAGTTGCCTAGAGGTGAAACTATTTAGAAAAGCTATAAATTTTCTGTAGGACATAATGAAGGTAAGGGAATCTGTTTGAGGGAAAAAAGTTCAAATATTCGCCACCAGGGGGAGTTCGATGGCCTGCCCGGTTCCCAGACCTCAATCCATGCAACTTTTGACTTTTGGGGAGTTTGAAACATTTGGTAAGTCGTGCTAATACAAGAACTTTGATCTTAAAAATATGTTTGTAAACATGTTAAGACATGTTCAACATGTTCGTAACATTTCCTGGAGCACAATGCGGTCAGCTGTGGAACATGGTCTCTAATACGATTCCAGGTAGTAGTTGACAATGATGGCGGTCATGGAGAACATGTTTTGTTGTAATGATATTTGTAAATCATAAATGTATGCTAAATGTGTAATTCATTAAAACACGCACCCTGGTGGCAAAAATTTGAACTAATTTTTTTTATTCCCTCAAAAAAGTTCCCATACCTTCATTATGTCCTGCACAAAATTCCATAACTATCTCGACAATAGTTTCTTCTGCAGACAACTTTAAAAATAGGGTCGTTTAATTTCGGGACTTCAGAAAACCTTTTTACATAAAACAGTCGTCGATTTAAAAAGGAAGAATCAAGAAACAAAGAAATTAAAAATTAAAGCATGAATGCGGCATTGTTAGTTCGTGTTGTTATGGCAATGCTACGCATGGGCTATCTGCCTAGAATGGGGGTGCCTTGGTCGGAGGACTTTCTGAGGGGTTCTAACGCGTATTCACGTTACATCTGGAGAAAACTGACCAAAAATCCAGACCGTTATTTCTACAGCCGCACAGTAAGCCAGGCCAGAAGGCTGGAACTTCACACTTCAGCCGTCTGTCATTTTGAGTGTCTCATCCACTCGGCCAAATGAATGCAGTCATTAAAAAATGTAAACTGAGCAAAATTTTTACGATCAAGTATAAATAAAGCCATTTTATTTACATTTAAATTCCCTTTTTACTGCCATAACAGAACGAACAGAATTTTATTAAAGAGTAAAGGCTTCATTAAGGTGATGAAATTTCACGAGAATTTGCAAAGGCAGAGTATAGATCTGATTTAGGATTTTAATGAACATCTTTCTATAGTGTTAGTAAATAACTGAAAATTTAGTAATGGATACTTTAAACTAATTATTAGACAGTGATTTTAGAATCAGATTAATATTGTGTAAATTTTTATTGTGTGTATATCGCTTAGCCAATCTTCTTACTCATCATTGGGACACCCCCCACGCCCCCCAATGACCGTGTGGATAAAGACATTGAACATCGTAGATGGCTGAAATGTGAAGGTCCCATGTTTGGGCCCATCGTGCTTCCATTGATTGAACGGTCTGGAGTTTTGGACGGTTTCCTCCAGCTGTAACGTGATTACACATTAAAACCCCTTAAAATGTCCACCACCCAAGACACTCCCCATCCTAGGCAGATACTTCTCGAGCAGTTTTACCTTAATACACAATACAATTCTATAAAATATTTGTCATTGATTTAAGAAACCATATATTGCTGATTGTACTATCTATTTCTTTACAGAGAGACCTACCATTCGAGAATGATTACACTCCGAATTGGGGCTTTATGCTGAGATGGGCATTTTTCAAAGGTCAACTTTAGGCACGTTACCTTTTGCGGGATTCTTACCAATGTGAATCTTCTCCCTTCTATTTTTTTCAAATGAAAATATACCTGACATGTGTGTGATTGTATGGAAGTCTCCACACACAAAAACCAGACACTGTTACGTGTTTTACTCAAGAATATTAAAAAAAATACTTTTCGCGTTTTGATTCTATAAATCTGGAGAGTCAAGCCCTTAAGGTTTTAATTTCCACTTAATTGTGTTGGTATACCTCCGACTCGAAATATTAGTGAAGAATTTTCCCCAGTTGAGTAAAATATGCCCTTTTAATGCTCAGTGAATTCTTTCTTTAACTTACATTGATAAAACTTTACTAGGCATTTATAACTATTCAGATTAAGTTATCAATAGCATTTTATTTGAAATGTTTGAATTATTTTCCTGATCAAATGTGTTGAACTAATAGTCCAATTGAAGAAAATTTTTTGAAAAAGGCAGAGTATAGATCTGATTTAGGATTTTAATGAACATCTTTCTATAGTGTTAGTAAATAACTGAAAATTTAGTAAGGGATACTTTAAACTAATTATTAGACAGTGATTTTAGAATCAGATTAATACTGTAGCTAAAATGATGTTCAAAAGCCGATAGTTGGACTACCATCATTTACAATTTTATTGGTGTTGCTCTTTGTATAGATATGCGCTCATTGATTAATTTGTATAAAAATTATAATTTTACCTTTTATATACATAAAAATTTCCTTTAGGCTTTACTTTCAACTTAATTCTGCTGGTAAAAATTTCTTTCCGTATCACCAAATGATAGAGTCAATCCACGAATAAAAACTTTACCTTCTAATTAATTTATTACAGATTGTTCGACGAGAGAGAAGTATATTCTGATTGCAATTAGCGTCTCCATTTTCATTTTCATCAATTTTTATATCTCATTAAATTTCCCCTTCTCATCTACATGCTCAAAAAATTCTCTTTGGAGAAATTACGCATTGAAATGCTTCTTTATTAATATTATTGCTTCGTTAATTATATTTTTAACTTGACGAGCTATAATTTTCTCCAGAGAGCAATAAATTTAAAATAATCTTCCTTCACAGAATTTCCATTGAAAAAGAATTACTCTAGAGTAAAAGAAAACTGAGCACCGACAGAATTGACTATTATTTCGACAATTACTTCTGCTAGTAATTCTTGCTCTTTTGAGAGCTAATTTTAGAAATGACAATATTTAATTGAAAAAATATGTGCTTTTTGGTACAAAATAATTGTAAGTGGATTCATCCACGTGAAATTGGAACGATTCATGTTCATTTATTTTGCAATGAATTAAAGCCTTCAAATATTATTATCGAAGTAGTTTTCTAAATGAAAAAGTACCCAAAAAATATTTATTTATATAGCAATCACAGAAATGTTTTGATTTAAATAAATTTCATCTGATAAATTAAAAAAAAATTATAAATGATTAAAGATGAGATATTTTAACGTGATTTTTAAGTTAATGGAATGTCTGGTGTTTCGCATTCTCTAGTAATATGTGTGTTCTCTCAAAAACTATTGATGACTGATCATCAAGAACAACAACACTATTTTTTACACAACTCCTATTACTAGCATGATAAAAAGGATAACTGAGAAAAGCATTTTGGTCACAAGTTTAGGGGCTCAAAATTCCTTACATTCTCATTTCATTGTGTTTTTAACATGTAAGATTTAAGCAATTTTAGACAATTTTCTAAGATACTAGATGACGTACCCGTTCTTCGTACGGGAAGCAGCAAATATATTTCTAACGCTCGTACTTTTTACGAGTTCATATTAAAAGCGTATCATAATCTATTTGTTCTACTTACTTCATTACCTTGGAAAATGCATCGCAATCCATGCGTGGGTTAATGAAGCCTTCCTTGATTCATTATATTGGAAAGGGGATCATTATCTACAAGTGGGCCGTATTTGTCTTTATTATATTGGAAAATGCATCATAATCCATGTATAGGTTTTATTTGTCTTCTTTGCTACATTATATTGAAAAGCGCTTTATTCTCCATGCGTCAGTCCTATTTGTCTTTATTTTCCTTCATTAGGCTGAAAAACGTACAATAATATATGTGTTGTGTCACAATTTTTCTACCTTGTTAAATATGTTGGAAAGCGAATCATAATCTATGGATGACTTTATTTGTCTTCCTTGTTCCATTAAATTGGAAAGTTTATCATGATCTATGAGTGTGCGTATTTGTCTTAGAAAGTACATCATAACCAATGAATTTGCCGTAGTTGTCTCTTTTGTTGCAGAAAACCACGGATCAAACTTAAGGATGGGAATCTCCATAGTAAAAAAATGATCTTAAAATGTCCGACACTAGAGGACTCTGATCCACGCAGGGGGAAAACACAAGTGCGCATGTGTGGATCATCTGCGATTGCCGAAAGGCGATCTTCTCGCAGAAAAATAATTCATATTTGTATCAATAAAAATCACACTCGATACATTTAATTTTTGTCTCTTAAAATGAATAATGAATTTCATATTCTGTTTCTAACATTACTACAATTGTCGTAGAAATCCATTGTTGCCACTTCAGTTTTTTCAATTCAACAATCAAATTAAATATAATTCCTTTTCTACAGCTCTTGAACTGGTCTTGTACTCAGGCATCGAAAATACTCGAACATGAAACTGATCGAACATTAATTTACTGTTTTACGAGTTTTTAAAATACCCAGAATTTTCATTCAATTCTAGATATTTTGCATTTTATTTTCTTCGTGCATGCAGCATAATTTTCACTACTGTTATTATTTGCGCAAAGCTGGCAGATCATCTGGGAGCGCTTGCGACGAATAGCAAAATTCTCCACAACTCTTTGAAGGTGAGCGGATCAAAGTAGGGGGTCTTTGAAGGGGTGGTTAAGAAAGTAGAGGAAACTCTTCAACACTTTCTCCAAAGTGATTGTTGACCATAGATTCAGAAATATCTAGATAAAGCATTCAATGTTCCTAATCGTGCATTTTTGTAGGCCAAAAACATGCCCTATTTTTGTCGCTTGCAAACTGCCGTCAATGGGAAATGAAACATCAATGACAGTATTTCATAAAAATCTGATGTGTCCAACACATGACTTCCTTGCACGTCTATTAGATCAAAAATATTTTCGACGCACTTCCTCTAAACTTATTTGTTTGAAATAGATAAAATATCAATAATAGTAAGATTTAGCGATTTCTAGCCAAATATTTCGATATCGCCAAGCTGAGTACAATTTGAAAGATTTCCTTCTGACACTTTATTTGGCGATATTTCACCAAAAGCCGACAAACTTGAGATAGTCTGCGAGATTTTGGGGATAGCCAAAATAGTCATTGTCCACAGGCTTTCAATGAATTGAATGCATTCATACACCTCAATGTATTTAAAGTCATTTGGCAAACCCTGTAAATAAATTCTCAATCGATTGCTGTCAAAAAAGATATTGAAAACAGTTAGATATTACAATAGTTCTAAATACAAAAGTTCAAAATTCTACGGGTTAAAGTTTTACAGTTATACAAAATACGAAATAATTTTTGGCGCCAAATTTGGCGATATTTCGGCGAAACTCGTCAATTTTGACGACATTTGGCGAGATTTTAAGCATGAACCAAACAATGACAGATTATCGCCAAATATGGCGATATTTCGCCAAAACTCGCCAAGAACGATAACAAATGGCGATACTTTGGGCATGGACCAAATAACTGAATATCGCCAAATTTGGCGATATTTCTCCAAAACTCTCCAAGGCCGAGATTTTGGGCATGTACCAAACAATGACCGTCTACAGTTGTATTATATTGAAGATGTCCATAGACATTAAAGTACTGAAATTCTTTTCGGTGGTTCAGTAAATAAACTCTCCAGTAGATTGGAACCAAAAATCGAGATGCACAACTAGATGTTACAACAATCTTATATATGAAATTTCATAATATTTTTTGAGATTTGAGAGTTAAATATGCACACACGTACACCAAAAGTCGCCAAGCTTGGCGACTTTTGAATAGTTCTTGAGGGAGTCACGTGACCGTGGTCGGACCATTACCTAACTTATGTGGTAGGACGGCATTGTGCTTGAAATGGATGAGTGCCCCTAAAATTGCCATTGACCGTAGTGTATTGGAAATCTTTTGAGTGTTCCTGTAGCTGAGCTATAATTGTTAAAGACACTTTTTTTAATGGAGAAATTCATATTCTAACTCTTTACAGCATATATCACTTCTGTGTCGTTTGAAATAGCCTAATACCTCTAAAAACGCTTTGATGAATTTCGGCCCATAGAGCGTAATGTATTTCGAATCTTTTTGGCGGTTCTGTAGATAAACTATCCAGTCGAATGGAACCGAAAGGGGAGGTGCACAACTAGATGTTACAACGTTCCTAAATATAAAGTTTCAACATTCTACGCCTAATAGTTTTTGAGATATGCGAGTTTAATGAATTTCGGCCCATTGAGCGTAATGTATTTCGAATGTTTTGGGCAGTCCTGTAGATAAACTATCCAGTCGAATGGAACCAAAAGCGGAGGTGCACAACTAGATGTTACAAATATCCAAAATATGAAGTTTAGACATTCTACGCCTAATAGCTTTTGAGTTAGGCGAGTTTAATGAATTTCGGCCCATAGAGCGTAATGTATTTCGAATCTTTTGGGCGGTCCTGTACATAAACTATCCATTCGATTGTCACCAAAAGGGGAGGTGCACAACTAGATCATAGAACAATCCTAAATATCAAATCTCAACATTCTACGACCAATAGTTTTTGAGATATGCGAGTTACATACATACGTACGTACGTACGTACGTACAGACGGCATGGGAAAACTGGCCACAATAGACTCGCCGCTGGTCAAAATGAGTTGCAGACGCATTAATATGATCGTGCATGATAGCCTACGATGAGATGCATCGAAAAAAATTTTAAAATTCAATTTAGAGGTAGTCAAAATCGGTTTTTTTGTTGAAATTTGGCCCCCAAAATATTTCGGGATCACATTACTTCCTTATACTACGTACAAGGAAGTAAAAATAAACCAATTCGTGGTAAAATATTTAGATAAGAGAACTTTTTTCCATGCAGCTTGTCCCATGACAATTGAAAAATCCGTTATCATTTAAGTAACTGCCGTTAGTATGGGCATCTTTTGGAGGCATCAAGTTTTCCCTCGTTATGCTCAATCTAGTGATTCCTATATCTATGTTATTAATAGGTAAGTTAGCACGGCGTTTTTGATCCCATATTGCCATGTGATTCTGATTCCATATTACACTGCTAAAAAAGTCTGTGAAATTTACATTAAAAAAAACTGTCAGCCAGGACGCCAGTTTATTTCCGTTTTTTTTTACAGAAGTCTTCCGTAAATTTTACAGATTCTCTGTTTGTTTTTACAGAAATCTGGTTATTTTACAGAAATACGGAAGATTTCTGTAAAATATACGGACATAAACTAGCTTCCTGGCTAACAGTTTTTTTTTGCCAGTTTAACAGACATTTTTTTGCAGTGTATATGCGTCGTATCGCCCCTTATATTTTGTACCATTAGTTTAGGAACACCCGATGCATGCACAGTTTCTGTAGAAATCTGCACACATTGCTTAGGAAATGGAAATCGTCATGTAATCTGATAACAAAAGCTGACGTCTGAAATTTCCATCCCTTAACTTGGTCA
>JAWZYV010018301.1:0-27576 GCA_038373885.1 Cheiracanthium punctorium | reverse complement strand
AATAAATAAATGAAGACATTTATAAAACCAATTTATCCCTCTACTCCCTGTGTTATAGCCCTTGTCCTAAGAAAATAAACAAATTAAACATATAACAAATGATTAATTAATTACGTAAGTAATTAAACTACTTCTTTATTTTATTATTTTCAAGAAGAAATGCACGTTTTATGCAAAAGCACGTTTCATGCAAGGAGAAAGCCTTCTTTTTTTTCTTCACTTTGACCTTATCTCTTCGCGGACCCTTTCGTCTTTGAACAAAGAAAATCCTCATTCTTGGAACTCAGCTTTCTTGTTGCCGGAAGACTGTTGACCAGGGGCTTCTGTGTATTCGAGACCACCTAATAGGTACTATTATACTATCATCCGTACTTGAGTCATAAATAAACGTTCTGGGTGCTGACTCGTAATTCAAAGAAATTCGGGGAGAACTGAATGTCAACGCGAGATGTTTTTTTTTTTTTTTTCTCAATCTTCTCTTGGTGGAGATCCGTTGTACTTGTCTTTTATGGTGAGCGGAAAAAACGCCGCCGGAAATAACGCCACATGGAAAAAACGCCACCCGGAAAAAACGCCCCCGGAAAAAACGCCACCCGGAAAAAACGCCACTTTTAATAGCTTTATGATGTAACGTAATCGTCACATGCTAATCGATGAGGAAAGGAGCGTAGCCAGAATTTTTTTTCGGGGAGGGGGGGGTTGTATGAGAAATAATTTTGTATTGATAAACTTAATTTCTTATTGACGACAAAAATCTGAAAGCTCTTAATAAATAGGGAAATACATCCCGATATCCCACTCACTTCTTTAAATTAAATGTTAGTCTAATTCTAATGTTTTTAAACAAATTTTTAAATACTGAAAAAAACAATAACTTTTTAAAGGAAACTGGTTTAAAATGATTTAAAACTCATTTCTTAAAATGTAAATATTGGCTATGTATAACTGTGATTAAAATTAATAGTTAATTAGTTTTGTTAGAATAATTAATTAGTTTTGTTTGAATAGTTTTAATAATTATATGTTTACTATTTTTGATACTGAAAAGCTTATTGCCCTTCACAGACTTTGAACTGTAAGCCTTCTTATGAGAAATCTTAAACTTTCTAAATCACCTCATTAATGCAAGGGAGTATATTTTACTTATTGGGAATTTCTGCCGGAGGGCTGTATAAAAAGTAAAAGTTTGTATTTATTTACATTTAATTTCCTGAAAATTTTATTCGACACCATAAAGTAACTTTGTAATTAATTATATATGTCTAAGATCAATATTTAAAGAAGAAAACCGTAGATCAGTGCTTTTAAGATAACCTCTCTAATAGGAATTGGAAGGAATTATGACTTCTGTTTAATATTAAAAATATAAAACTTTTTACCTTCAGTGTAAGTTATGATGAAATAAGTTATTTTGATTTTGTGTTTAAGGTCCTTAAATTAAGGAAGATATACACGAGGGCTGTCTGCTTAATTAAGGCATGCCTTGGGCGGAGAACTTTTTGAGGGGCTCTAACGCTTATTCAGGTTACAACTGGAGAAAACAGTCGCGCCGTAGGCCAGAACCCTAGACCTACACACCTCAGCCCTTTACCAAATTGTCACGAAATTAGTAGAAAGTATTTATATTATAATGCAAAAGGTTAAAAATAATTTTTTTAAGCTTTATAAGATAAATTTATATCTTATAAAGCTCTTTCTCTTGCCTGTCTTTTATATGCCCAAAAAAAAACAAAAACAAAAAAAACATTAAAACATGAAAAAAATAAATCCTTATCCCCCCCCCCCCACACACACACACCTATGTGTTAATTAAAATCTCAGTTATGGATTTTATTTCTTTGATATCTCAACACTTCCATGTCATCAGAGTACCTGCATGCAGTTTTGGAGTCATAGCCCCTTAAAGTTTCATTTACTATTAAGTAATTGGCAATCTTTTTTTTTTTATTATTAACGGAAACCAAAAGCTTTCTAGGAAAGTCTTCCCCCACCCCTCCTTAGCGCCTACCGAATTATGCCCAAATTGAATTATTGAATTAGACATGTGCTTTCCCCCACTTCTGTAAAACAAAGTACATTAAACCTCATAATTCAACTGAATACCTCATTCCACCCCACCCCACCCCCATTTTCTGCAAAACAAAAGAAATTTATTTTATGTATTTAATTAAATTATTACACAAATATCTTTTCAGGTGGCGTTTTTTCCGGCGGCGTTTTATCCGGCGGCGTTTTTTCCAGGTGGCGTTTTATCCGGTGGCGTTTTTTCCAGGTGGCGTTTTTTCCGGCGGCGTTTTTACCGGTGGCGTTTTTTCCTACATTCGTCTTTTATACTGTACTGTGCCGTTATACTGTACTTTTGCAATTTCCTATATTGTTGAATGATAATTATGATTTTTTGAAATAAAAATGCGTCACTATAACCGGGGTCACCAGAATTTGTAGGGTACCAGAAACTAAAATTCTGGGTTCGTAACTGAGCGAAACGGTCGTTCTGTAACTATCAATAAAGTGACCTTTTTTCTAAACCGAAAATCAGGACACTTCTAAATCGCAGAGTTGGGAGGGGTAAAAATCAATCCCCCCCCATCCCCAAGGTTTTTATTTTCGACGCATAATTTGATTTTCTACTTTTATGAGAAAAATGAGTTTAAAAATATAGCGAATATATACAAATAAAATAAGCCTTTTATATAAACTTAGGTTTTAAATGATTTTATTGTTAATTTTTGGATAACTTTCCAAATAGTTTGCTTTCTGACTATAACTATAGAATCACCATCCATTGATCATAGTATTAATACATATTATAAAACAGTCATTTTCATCAATAAAAAAAAATGGTGTTAAATACAAGTAAAAAAAAACTTTGTAAATAACACAACCATTTTCATGCAAATTTATTCCCAATGTATTTTACATTTATTTATTTACTAGCTGAAGTACCCGTCGTTGACGGGTTAGTACTGAATGCAAATTTCTAAAAGCAAGAACTTCCGTCAGCATTGTAGGAGTACACAGAATGAATGTAGTATGTTGCCAAAGTAAAGAAAGCGCAGTTATAATTTTTATGTATTGTTAAAATATTACAGGTTAGAGAGTCACTAAGTAATATCATTTCATTCGCTTTAGTCGTAATTATAGGATGCGCGAACGAACACATATTCAAATAATTTTCGCAAAATCTCAAAATCTAATCAACATTTTTGAAAAATTGGAAGCCTAGAATTTAAGTTGAGTGACAACCTATCATGTCACCCAATTTTGTTTAATTCCCTGCTGTCTTTATTTCGTGATGCTGGAACAAACATTTTAGCATTTTTAAACGATTTTCACAAAATCTCAAAATGTAATCAAAATATTTTAAAAATTCAACACCTATAAATTAAGATTAGCAACTACCTATCACACCACCAAATTTCGTATTAGTCGTTATTACGCGATGCTTGAAAAAATATAACCGCATTTTGGGAGAATTTTCACAAAATCTCAAAATCTAATAAAAAGTTTAAAAAATTGGACACCTATACTTTATGTTGAACAACAACCTATCATGTGACCAAATTTCATATCATTCGCTTTAGTCGTTATTACGTAATGTGTGAACAAAAATTCACTCAGTTTGAAACGATTTTCGCAAAATCCCAAAATCTGATCGGTTTTTTTTAGATGCTTATAGTTTAAGGTGACCACCTATCATTTCACCAAATACCATTTTTTCACCTTTGCAGATATTACGTGATGTGCGAACACAATACGCAGTGTGAAACAATTTTCGCAAAATCTCAAAATCTAATCAAGATTTTTTTTTAATTCGACGCCTATGTTTTAAGTTGAGTGACCACCTATCATGTCACTCAATTTCATATCATTCGCTTCAGTCGTTTTTACGTGATGCTTGAACACAAATTTACGCAGTTTGAAAGGATTTTCGCAAAATCTCAAAATACAATCAGGATTTTTTAAAAATTGGACGCCTATGTTTTAAGTTGAGTGACCACCTATCATGACACCCAATTTCATATCATTCGCTTCAGTCGTTTTTGCGTGATGCTTGAACACAAATTTACGCAGTTTGAAACAATTTTCACAAAATCTGAAAATCTAATCAAGATTTTTTAAAAATTCGACGCCTATGTTTTAAGTTGAGTGACCACCTATCATGACACCAAATTTCATATCATTCGCTTCAGTCATTTTTACGTGATGCTTAAACAAAAAAAGCGTCACGGACAGAATGACAGAATGACAGACAGACAAACTTTTTTTTGAGGGTCGCATCGGATTCCCGAGTGCTTGAAACGGATAGAAATCGCAAAATTTTTGAATTCCAAGAAATGTACAGACAAAAGTCTAATTTTATTTATATAGATTTTTCATAAAGCAGAACTTTGGCGGGACAGGAATGAAAAAGCGGGACATTTTTGGGTTCTGTGGGGACAGCAGGACAGATAGGTAAAACTCAGGACGTCTGGTCACTTTAACTACCAAGTACCTTTTTTATGCGTGTTATTTTACAAAGTTTTAATCATTTCATCTTTTAAACTGATTAAAACTTTGAGTGTTGTTCATCGATTTAGCTCTGAGATTTAGCTCTCTATTTAGATTAGTAAAAATACATATTTTAAACACGAATTTTGTAAATGTGCTTTTCTATATTCTGAAACTCTGTCTAATGTGTGCAAAATAATAATGCTAATTTTTTTTTTACTTTTTTAATTTGTTTCATAACAGTTATTGATTAGCATATCAATAGATCATTTTCATTTAAAGGGTGGGGGGCTCAGTGTTTTCATAGCCTCGGGCTTCTATTGGTCTTAATACAACACTGAGAACAGAGACTGAAACAATGAAATTGAAACAAAGGTGTTTTATGAAATCGGTAAATTACAAATTTAAATTAATTATTTCTTAAATATCTGATTAAAATAAAATCTTGTAATGATGTATGGCGAATAACAGTATCTTTCGCTTAAAATTACTCAACTTTTTATTTAGCAATGGTTAGCTTTCGGAAAATTTTATGAAAACTTCACGATCAGTGTTGCTACTATTCCATTATGATTTTAATTTTCCAGCGAATCTGAACATCATATATTTTTTTTTCGTAGTGAATGGCGTGTTTCTTGCGCCATTATTATATTTTCCATTACATTATTATATTTTGGCTTGTTTGCCAAAATGCAATGGAGAAGGGAAGGGAAAAATAATTTAATGTATTTAAAATAATAGTATCTTTGAATCACATTTTTTTTAAATTTTAATTTTCAAATATGACAGCTTTTTGAACCACTTTTATGGATTGTCCCTTTCCTCCATCTTGTTTGTGGGGTGGGGGCGCAAAATCTTCAGTTGTCCCCGGGCGCTGATAACCCTAGCTACGCCTCTGCAAAAGAAAGCAAAAACTTTTTGGAAAAGATAAATTTTTGTAATTTAAAAAATCAGCATGCATTACAACGTATATCTCCAGTGCATCACCCCAGATCCGCAACTAAGGAAAGGGACAGCAAGTGGGGTACGTACCCCGAGCGGCGTGCTAAAGAGGGCGCTAAAATCAGTTATGACTCCATGACAAGGAGGCGCCCAAATTAACCCATTTGTGCCTGGATATTTTTGCGACTTTCTTCGATTTTTACTGATAACAGAAATAATAGATATATTTCTGATGTCAACTTCTTGAACAAGGGATGATTTCTTTTAAAATCATTATGCATAGAAATCGAAATATCAACATCCTACTTGTTCATGTTAAAATATTTTGTAGAGTTGAGGCTCAATACTCATGAATAAAGGCTAGGAAAAATAAATAACGCTTTCGACTAATAGCGAAAATGCCGTCCCGAAAAAGGGACACTAGGCATAAATGGGTTAAGGTTTGCCCCGGGTGTCGTGAACTCTAATTGCGGCCCTACGTCACTTTATGCTAATCAGTGACGCAAGAGCGGAATCGAGAGGAATCTGATTTGGCATAAAGTTTGCGTGTGAATGGCATTCATAAAAAAAAAATTCTGTGGGTCCTCAGCTTCCAAAAATTCACAAGAATAAAAGCAACGCAGAATTAATTTCATGTTTTACATAAAACAGATAAATTATTTTTTCATTATGCACGATTCCTTCTTCTCCCCTTGGATTCTCAATAAATTTGTTTCTACAAAAGTGCCCTCCAATTTACAGTTATTGCAAAATGATGCCGTATTACTTACATTGTGAAAGATAACCAACAATACAAACATTTCCAGTGCATCTGTGCATTTTGTACTGCAGTGTGACATACGATTCGTACATATAAACAAATAGTGAAGGTGGCCCCCCTCAAAACTTTTTCAAGGGAGGCGGGTTTTTGTGGTGCGCCATGGAGCTTGCGATATTAAATTTATTCAGGGAAACACTAAACATAAACAAAAAAAATATTATAAATAATAATTATATATCTCGCAACTATCCCTCCTAGCAGGCATGTAGCCAAAAAACAATACGGAGGGAGGAAAGCTGCAAAAGGCAGAATTTCCCACGAAAAAGCCTGATATTCAGCATCCAGTTAACAAAAATCCAAATCCCCCCCCCCTGGCTACGTCCCTGCTTCCTAGTCTGTGTTAAGTGTGCTTCTTTCGAAGAAATAAGTCGTAAAATTTTTTTGAATAGCTTTAAAAACAAACCAGTTATGTTAGATACTCGAAAAATATAATATGACTTCTTCATAAACTGTAGTATGAACTCATATTAGCAGTAAACTTATATGTCTTAATGTAATCAGAAAAAAAATCTTTAGCTGATAAATCGCCTCCCAAAATGAGCCGATTCGCTCCTGTGTAGAGAAATATTGCAAAATATCTTAAGTTTTTTTTTTTTTTTTTTTTTTTTTTGAGAATGTTTCAAAACTTTTATTGGGTGAACGTTTATATGTATTCAATACCGCCTGTGAAGAGTCTTTCTCAAATTTTTCTGAATCTCTAGCTTGAGCAATTCTTTAAAAAGCTGTTCAAAAGTTGAATGATTTCTTAAAAGAATCACCTTAATTTGCTAGGAGATTCTATCGCATGCAATTACTTTTTTATGCTTCATACCCGGAAGTAAATATGAAGACATTAGATAGTATGCGACTATGCCAGACCCAGATAAATGTGAAGCGACTGTACATTTTTTACTTTGAACAAAGAAGTAAAGAGACATTTTGGCTGAGACAATATGCGAGACCGGTCTCGCGGTCTCGCAGGAGACGAGACCACGAGACGAGACCACGGTGTGCGAGACGAGATCACGGGGTGCGAGACGAGACCACGGGGTGAGAGATGAGACCACGAGACGAGACTTCGATATGAAAGGACGAGACGAGACGAGACTTGAGCCATTTCTCGTCTCGAGTGGTCTCGCGTCCATCCCTACTCTCGGATAGTCAGATACTTCGGATAAATAGCCGCGACTCTCCTTTTGGTGCTACCACGATGAGTGTCGAATAAAACAAGCGAGTATTTTGTGCTTGCTAGAGGTCTATCCGACACTCAGAGCGATCAACCAATCAAAGCACTAGACTTTCCCCCCTTTTTCTTAAACGAAGGCATTGTCTTCAGAATTTTCGAAGACTCGGGAGACATCCATCACGAGTGGAAGCCCGTTTTTGACAGACCCACCGTGCTAGGGAGAGGGGTCCTTTTGTGGAAGTAGTTGACACTCCACGATCCACACAATAAAAACCCATCCATCTCGTACTCCCCGATACCGGAATGTAAGTTTTCGCCTTCATCCAACGTGTCGGGAAAAAACAGCATTATTTCCGATAGTCAATACGACAGTGAAGCATTCACGATAGGATCGTAGTAGGACATATCGGATATTTCTCGGATTGTGACATCATGAGAAGAGAAGGCTCGATATATTCGCTAGCGAAAGCTTTCCGATACTATGGTGGTAGAGCCCCTGGTCGATCCGAAATGCACACTCGAAGGTCATTTTCCCCCTTGAAACCGCGATCCGATATCCAGTAACAAATAACAGAAGACATTAGTACTCGATTACTGGAACCCGTTTCCCCCCTAGTTCGCCTCGCCTGGCAGTCTGTATTCGAAGTTCGAAACTGCTCGATCCGAAACAGCTTCGGATCGAGTAACGATATCAACCGAAAAGTAGCAATTCGTTACTTCGAGTCTGAGTGATTATCCGCATCTTAGTACCGAATACATACGGTTTGCTTCAGCTCTAGCTGGAACCTCAAGTTTTTTAATCATTTCGGTCTAGCGTCCGCGACTGGGATCGATCTCGTGACCTAAACTGTGGGAATCCAGCGCCCTAACCAGTATGCCATCTAACTCGAGGCGATATGACTAAAGTTTAAAGTGAGTGTTATGGTTGTCACGCCGTTTTTTTGGCGAGATAGATCAGTATTGGCCGATGGCTGATGCCGATCTGCTTCTTTTATTTTTCCATGGGATAATACTATGTGTGATTTATAGACTCTAGTAATAGGGAAATAAGCATAATATAAACTTAAAAGCAGCACACGTTCTGAAATTTTCAATATCGCAACACTCATGTTGGGCAATATTGGCCAAAATCGAGACACACGACTGATTTTGAACTCCATTTTGTAGTATATTTGTATTTTATTTTGAAGAATTTCAATATTTGAAAATATAGAATCTTATTTTTTAATTCTATGGTCAAGTACATTTATGACTGATGATAAATTATTTGTTATGTGGATGTGGCTTTCCAAATCAAGCAGTAATCAAGTTGTATTCAAGCTGGACAGTTCAAATGACTTAAATTCGGCGGGAAAATATTTGCTGACTCAGTTTTTTGTAATCTCCAAGCTTGCTGCAAGTTTAAAATGAATCGAACTGTCCAGCTTGTATTAATACTTCAAATTCAAAGAAATGTCAAGATTGATTTAAGCTTAGTTGCTGTCCGGGCTGTAGTAACCTACAATACGGTTCGTTAGCTATGATAGGCGTATCTAATAATAGATTGGGGGGGGAGTGAAAAACTCACATTTTAAATTCACAAAAATTTAATAGGGTACTTAATATTTTTAAAAATTAATTTGTTAATGTGTAAATTTCGTATTTTTTTGGGGATCAGGGGGTTCACGTGCTCATGTGCTCAAATAGAAAGAGCTGCTCCTGGTTTGAAGGTATCTTCAAGCAGAGTCAAGAACTATCCAGATTTTGCTGGCTTTCAAACACAATACACATCATTAAAATCTGCTCATCCGTTCGACAGGAACAACACTACAGACAGAGGCTGCAAATTTCTTCCAGTGGTTTTAATCTTGTATTAAGTAAAAGGCTGAACAGATTTTCATAACACATATCTGTGAACCATTCTTATTAAACCGGACCTCTAATATAATATACGTATTGAAACGGGTTCTTCAGATTTTTTACTCAAACGGCGCACACAAGCACAAAATTCCACGTAGAAACAAGATTCAAAATTATTGGGGTCGGAAATTAAAAAAAAAATGAGATGTTAAAAGAATAAAAGTAATGATAGAAATAAAGTAACGTTTTAAATGTTGCTAAGAGCTTCATGCATGTAACGATCTAAGGAACACCACAAAACAGACACAGATTCACACACGCAGAGAAAGACTTCAAAAGAAAGTAACTCTTACCAAAATCTTCATGTTTCTCCAAAAAGCTTTATTCAAAAGTCTTGAAAGAACAAGATGACCATGATTACAAATGCATCGATATTTATAGTGAAAATTATAAGTCAAAACAAAGGGTTTTTCCCTTTACGTAACTCCCTTTACGTAATTCTATTACTTCATCCTGTGCATCGTGAATATTGGAGAATGACTGACATTCATTTCCTTTAAAATAAATTAAATTTTGCGAAATAGTCGTAACTGAATACATTAGGTGTAATATAACTTACATTCATATTTTTTAAATTTGTTATGTGGATTTATGCAATGCCATTTCCTTTAAGAATTGAGCAATGATAATGAAAAATTTGGTAATACATGTAAGATGATATTTATTTATTTACTATAAACGCTACTTGCATTTCAGAATAATAAAAGTGAACTATTCTTTTTAATTAAATATGTGAACACACGTATAAATTATATAACCCAAGTGCGTCACTTAAATGTCTAATGTAAGCAAGTCATACCCACGTGCGTTTTTAATTTCCGATAGAAAAAAACAATGTCTTCTGTATAAAATGAGGGGGGGGCTCCGGGTACTCTACCTCCCCCCCAGAGAGCTAGATACACTATGGATAAGGGAAGTTAAAAAAAATTTTGGTTCTTGTCCATTTTCACATGAACTGAAATTTAAGAAGTAGCAGTGTTCGGCGTTGTTTCTGTTTAATGACGAATTTTTTTTTTAATGATAAACTTTTTTTTCGAACTTATCTGCAGCAGGGGTTTTAAGTTTGGTTTCAGTAACAGACCAGGACTTTCCAGGGTCTTTTGGTTATGTGTTCATTTTAGAGAATACATAGCCGTGTGTAGTAGCCTTGACACCCTACGACGAGGTCAGCGACATGAAAGCGAAAACATCTTACGCTCCACGAAGTGGGGAAAAAAGTGTTGGAGAATGTCAAAAGCTCCATTCGCAAGACCATTTCAACTACCGAAGTCTACTCTCAAAGGTATTTTAGAAGCCAAGAGAAAATTCTTGAAGCAGCCAATATTGAGTTCGGGATTCAAACCAAACGACCGAAAAGAAAAGGAGGCCGATTAGAAGAGTTTGAGAAGGCACTTCTGCATGCGAATGGTTTCACGAAGCAAGAGCATCCAACATTCCAATTTCTGGGCCCCACCCTGCCCGAGTGGGTAAGACATTGAACACGATAGACGGCTGTCATGTGAAGGTCCCGTGTTTGCGTCTACCGCGCTAACACGGTCTGGAGTTTTGGTCGGTTTTCTCCAGATTGAACGTGAATACACGTTAGAACCTCCGAAAAACCCCTCCGATGAAGGCAGTTGCCCCAGAATGCAGCTGCCTCTCGTGTAAACTTGCCATAACGTCCCATAACACGTAACTCCGATTTCTGGAGGCCCGACCCGTGGCCGAGCGCATAGCGCTCTCAACTGGGAGTACGAACGTGCCTGGTTCAGACTCAAGTCGCGTCCGTCGACCGAGTCGTTCGGAGTCTTAAGCGGTTTTCTCCGAAACGTCGCGTCCATACGGATTAAGACCCCTTAGAAAGATCCCCACGGAGGGCACCCCGTGCTCGGCCTAGATCCCTCGTGTAGAGGATTGAGCGTACAATCATTTCCCCCTTTCCTAAAGAATTCCAAGCGTTTTAAGAGAACGATTTAACCCTTGAACGCGCAGTGTTCCCGCTCTGGGATCACCCAACTCTGACGTTTTGACTGTTGCCAGTCACGAAGAATAGATTGGATTTCTGTAAAAATAGTGGCGGGTGACCTAGCTCCACGAGAATCCTTTACTTTTGAGCACGCCCTTTCCCGTAACAAAAATGGTCACGATTCTTTTGAACAGCACTGGCATCTGCTGGAAAATGGAAGAATGCGAAAACACCTGGATCGATGGCCCCATGCTGAAAAAAGGGCAGGCGTTGCCATCGCTCGACTGAACGACCCGCAAGAGGGTAGCTCGCGTGGCTGGCTGTGCGCGGGCACAGCCAGCGGTCGTCCAAAAAGGGTCTCTCGATCGGTGGCACGCGATGAACGTTTCGATCGTCTGCCCTCTTGCTGGTCGGTAAGTCGAGCGATGGCAACGCCTGCCCTTTTTTCAGCATTGGGAAAGGGTTGCGCCTCAAAGGGTTCCAATTTCGTATAACTCACCGCCGCGTATAACTGAAAGGGTCTTATTTTCGGACTCTTCCTCTAAAGTTATGAAAGACAAATCATTTGAAATCAATAGGCTTAATCCTATTTTTTCAGTTAAAAAGACTGATAGACTATTTAAAAATAGTTAACTATACAATTGAATGAAACAATGGAACGACCGTACAATTTCATTTCACGTATTAGGAGAAACTTGAATGATACTAACATTCTTTTATCAAAATGGCATCACCCTTTTATTTTTGTTTAGGCCACGTTCGTAATACAATCTCATTAAAACAGGTTCCTGTATTTGAAGTGAAGCGATCATTTTACAGATAACGTCTCCATTTTTCTTCCACGTGGCCATTATAAGTGAGAGACCTATGTCATTATTTTCCTATTCCTAGTGACGAGACCTTCCAACATTCGCCTATAAAAGGGAGACACGTATACTTGAGAAGCACATAAGTGAGAGGTCCATTAACAAGTGCAAAGTAAAATACGGATGGGGAGGGCCCGCGAACAACAACACGAATAAAGGCCTTTGCTGATAAGCCACGTCCTGCCGTCACTACAGGGGATAAGACGACATTCTTCTGGCGAACTTTTCGACTTTTGAATGAGCAGACCCAAAAAAGATGAATGTGCTAAACTTCAAACCCCGTCCCCATGGAGAGAGCAACGGAACATTTTTTTTTTTTTCCGTATCAGCCCCGCCGTCCATTGAAACGCATAGAAAACGTGGCTTATCAGCATCGGCCTTAACCCTTGGAGGCGCAACTCTTTCCCAATGCTGAAAAAAGGGCAGCCGTTGCCATCGCTCGACTTAACGACCAGCAAGCTGTGCGCACAGCCAAGCTGTCGTCAAAAACGGTCTCTAGATCTGTGGCACGCGATGGACGTTTCGATCGTCCGCCATCTTGCTGGTCGTTAAGTCGAGCGACGGCAACGGCTGCCCTTTTTTCAGCATTGGGCAATCTATCCAGCTGTTCTCGCATTCTTCCATTTTCAGCAGATATCAGTGCTGTTAAAAATAATCGTGATCATTTTTTTACGGGAAAGGACGTGCTAAAAAGTAAAGGATTCTCGTCGAGCTATGTCACCCGCAACTATTTTTATAGAAATCAAATCTATTCTTCGTGACTGGCAACAGTGAAAACGTCAGAGTTTAATAAAAATATAAAATCCTGATTACTAAATTTTCGAGGAATTTTTCTTTTCTTTTTTTTTTAAGTGTACAAATTGATTTTTGTGTCCTCAATTGTGGACTCAAGGTCTAAAAGGGTTAATTTAAAGGGTGTTTTTTCTTTCTAATGGCCGAGTCAGCGGTCTACTTGACTTGTATTAGACTCGACCTCTACAAGGGCAAGAGATGTTGATCATTTCATTATGGGGGCGCCAAACAGGCAGACCAACGTTCGCCCTATGAGTGGTCTCCTCATTTTGAATCCATTCCAGATGACAGACCTACCACCTGGATTGGCATCCCCAGAGGTATGGTTTCAACAAAGAGGACATTGAAGCCGCGACAAAATTTTACGGGCACCAGCGTTCCCGTTAGCGTACACGGTCCACAGCAGACTCGGTCGAAAGAGGAATTCACCCTCCCAGGAGCTGTCCATGCCGGTGCTGCTTCACTTTCGGTGTTCTAATGGGGACCGAGCTAAATGGACCGATCTACTGCCGGACTCATCTAAAGGTTCAAAATAATCTTTCAGTGGATGCTGAATGAGCTGCGATAACTAGTTAGCCAATTCAAAAAGTCATAAAATTTTTAATATTCTCATCTGTAGAACGATTTTTCTAAAATACTCTGCCAACGGGCAGGGATAGTTCTTTATTACGTCATCCATAAAAATGGATGATGAATATATTTGTTTATTTTTAATTCCGAAAGTTTAGAAAAAGAAACTAAGTACTGCCCTTTCATACGACCGTCCATTGGTAAGTACTTGTATTCGGCTGTTCGTTAACGGAAACAGCGATGACAACCGCTGCTCTTTCATGTTGAATCACTACGGTATAGTAAGTATGAAGAAAGCTTGAATTTTCAAATCAAAGTCAATTATTAAAACATTCCCACTTTCAACGATCCATCATCGAAGATTTCGTTTTAATAAAAGGTGCTGACAGTTTTTCCACAGGAATGCGTTACAGTTTTTCTAATCTAAGGGGCGCCCCGGAGTACCTGGCGCCTGTGAGCACCGCACACATCCCACACCTATTCGGCGCGACCCTGCTCTTCTGTGCCTAGTGCTGCAGCTCACCATGAGCCTCATTGTTCTGATTTTGCTGTCAACACATTTATGAAGAATGTGTCTCGAACTCCATGGTCTACGACATGCGAATCCTCCCACAAAGTTCCTTTTTCGTCGTTTGGCAACGCGTCACGGTTTTGTAGCTTGGTTTCGGTTCCTATTCGTAAGTGAGGACGCACGCATTGTTAGCGCGTGTGTAAGATGTTCATAAACCATGTATATATTTTTGTAAATATTACCAACTTGTGTATCATGCCACTTGTGTATAATTTTCTGATTTTTGTTCAGTTACATTGGATGTATATTTTTTCCATACATCTAGATTCTAAATTATAATTGGCTTATGAACTTTTCTTCCATTCGTCATGTTAAAGAAAGCTCGAGTAATGACTCGAAAATTGAGTATAAGAATCATCGCTTTAATGATATATTTTTGCGTTTAATTCCGTGTACAAGCAGCAGGTAGTTTTCCGACTTTGATTTTGTGACTAATCAATGTATTCTCCTGCAAAATTTCTATGTTTGTTTAATACTTGTTTCTACAGTTTTCACGTGGGATATTACAGCAGAGGGGAAAAATATATGAATGAATCCGTAAAAAAATGGGCCAGAAAAATCCCAAGTACTTTCGACTCTCTGCACATAAACTCACCTTATAAAGGGTTAACCAATTCAATCCATTACAATCATTGAAAAACTTGAATTGAATACTTTTTTTGAATGTTGTTCCAATGTAGTATGAATTATAATGCTAAACGTATGGGAACCACTGACTATGTTTGATTTTTGAAGGTGTGATTTAGCTGACATCTCTTTTGATGCTCATTGGTGAATTGCTGACATAATTCTTGGAATATAAAACAACTTATCAAAATATTATGGGCTATGATGCTTTAACAATATTCACACAAAATATTCAGGGATAGCTCCCCCCCTTCCCCCTTACAATTCCACTCGAAGTATACGAATCAATTCCCTCAATACTAGCCCCCCCCCAACAAGAATGCAAACAATCCCTCTTCATCTTACTCTTGCAGAAATTTGGCTGAAAATTTTGGCGACGGCTCTGAGAAATATTGTAACCACGCCTGGGAGACAAATTTCAGCGTTCCATGTATCACCCGACAAAGGATAATTGGTTATCGTTTGTCATTCTGCAGTTTTTAAGCCGGTGTAGCTCAAAGGATGAGCTACGGAAGACTTGCCCTCGCAATACAGAAAGGGGATGCTGAAAAATGCATTGACTTGCTATGGAAACGGATCCCGTGCACGTACAATGTACGCCAGCCTTAACACTAGATTTATCAGACCAGTCATTTTGACGGGTCGTGCCATTTCAATTCAAAATTCCTACCTTTTCCTGTAGAAATTGTGACTGAAAAACTGTAAACAATTAAGTGTTTTGTTATTTGGCAATGTCTATTAATTCATTTATCTATTAAAATTAATATTGTTCAACATTTTTTGACATTTTTTAAGAGTGAATAAAGACTGGAAGTCACAATAAGCATTTTTCTTATACACCAGTCATTTTGACTGGTTTTGGTAGAAATAGGTATATATAAATAGACGGTAAATCTAGTGTTAAGATGGTTTACTTAACCCTTTAAAAGGCCATGGTAAGAATACTTACCACCTACGGTCTATTAAATACAAAAATCAATTATCATTAGTGAATTGATTTCTGTATTTAAGAGACCGTACACCCTCCAAAAAAAGTATTCGAGCAAGAGAGAAATTTCCTATTTTAGATTCGCGAAAAATAATTGAGTTTTTGAAAAACGCACAACTTTTCAGAAATATGGAAAGTCGTATTTATACATAGCCTAATTCATATTCTATGATAAATAATTTTTCATATACGAAACCAACGTAAGAAATTTCTCTCTTGCTCGAATACTTTTTTTGGAGGGTGTACACTTTGAGACTGGTCTCTTCGACTGGGTCAGATTCATGAGGTGAGGTATGGAGATACCGCCATAAATCTCTGAGCTGCGGTCTAAAAAGGATGTATTGCGGTGCATATCATTTTGAACTAACATTTTTAATATGACAGTATCATAGTATTTTTAGAATCATAGTGCTACCTCCTTTTCCGACCTCATAAATCTAACCGAGTCGGACAGACCAGTCTCAAAGTGCATTGCCGTCTTTATGTATATCCAGTGACAACAAACAGTAAGATGATAGCATTCCACTCGGCTCTAGTCATTTCTTAGGCAATATAGCTCCCTTTGAGTCCCTAGTCTTGTGCCTTGCAAGCAATAGGAATCTTTGCAGCGTAAAATGTGTGCAGCAGCAATACAATCTAACATCAGGGAATTATCGGGGAGACTAGCTTCAGAAAGAATCCATTCATGTGACATTTAGTTGATAATAAATTTGTCATGAAGAAAAGGGAAAGAATATTGCCCCGGTCTTCCCAAAGCAGGGGTTGTCTCATGTTATTTATTTTTTTTTTTAATTGGCGATTTCTTTCTTTCCCTCTTGAGATCATCAACTTCCAGTATTCAAGTAGCATGCACATATACACAATAAACCGTGAAAAAGAGGGTTTGCTTGTCGGACATTTACGTGTGAGTTAAATTACCATGTAACCAAATTCTGTGTGATTTACTTTCAGCCCTTCTTTTAAATGAACTTGTTGAAGTTGGTTTTCTTAAAATCTGTGAGCACAAGAGTTTACGGTTCTTTTTCAATTTAATGATCTTGGATTCATCCAAATCGAAAAGAAAGAAAATCCAGAATGAAATGATTTCGTCTTTCTTTGAGCGGAAACAAAACTTAGATGATAAATTTGTCAACCCTGTAAGAGAAGGCATCGGTAAAAGCCATAACTCAATAAAAAAGAAGTCGATTATAACGGAATAAAGATTTAATGATGTAACCACATATGGACAACTTCCGGCCCACGGGCAGGATGCTGCCCACCCCGTCTTTTGATCCGGCCCGCGGAACATATCAATAGGGCGGCCCTAGGGTACGTGGCGCCCCCTGCAAATGTAAAAAAGGTGCCCCCTTTTATGCTCTACATTCACATTTTCTGTTTTTGAGTTCGTACATAACAAAACGGTAAACTTTTATTGACTTCATTTCACAATAATTTTAATAAACAGAAGAGGCGGAATTACACGAAGGTGATCGATTAAGTTGCTCAGATGAAAATACATTTCTAATTTAGCGACATATTGTTGCAGAATACTCTGCTTGTTCCCGGGGTTCGTCGTTCTAAAGTCCAGTTGGCGTAGAAAGTTCTAGTAAAAAGTCCACTTGTCAGGATAGAATACGAACCTTATTGCTTCTAGAACTTCGCCGAACAATCAGCTGTACAAAATTCACAAGCACAATCAAACAGTAATGTGCTAGTCCGATTAGTTCTGACAAATCTGAAGTTCTCACAAATGCTGTATTTCTCACACAAAATAAAACACTTTCTCAGGCAAAAATTCAGTGAAAACATACGAGAGATAACACTAACAGTCTCTCAAGACTCAGCAATCAAGAATTTACACACAGTACTTTAAAAACAGCTTCGAAAAGCAAGCCAAAATACTGCTTCTATCACAGAGCAAAGCAAGCGTACTCACTCAGAGAGCTCTACTCACACACTGAACTGGGGCCTCTGAAACGCTTATATTTATAGGTGGCGCAGAAGCCACCAGATACTTCCAGAAGAGTCTATTTCTCGAGGATTCCACATAAAGCGGGAATTTTGATTACGTCATAGAAGAGAAATATTAGGCTATTATGTGATTTTAATGCAGAAAAACCAACTTTCAGGCCCCATTGGGAAAATCGCGCAAAAAATAAGTCCCCAAAAGTGAGGTTACCGAAGATCCAGGACCAATATTTCTCGAGATTTCTAGAAACCCCACACTAATGATTACAGAAACCGAAATCTCCGTATCTCCGGTTCTAGTTGACCGATTTTGATGCAACAAAAAGCAAAATTTAACTAACTATTTTAAGCCCCAGAACAGGGGGTTGCCCCGAACATTCGTAACATTGCCCCCTTCCCAAGGACTGCACGTCCCGGGCAGTACAATCCCCACTTAGGAGGTTACACAAATATCTACAGTGTATAACCATTAACCAGTGTATAACCATTAACCAGATCTTAACAACCTAATTCAAGCAAGTAATCAATAAACACAATAAGAAAAAACACACAAATAATAAACATTTTAAACAATTACACTAATCTTATAAATAAAAATGAAATTCTGTTTGTTTGTTTGTTTGTTTGTTTGTGGATTTGAGTTGTATACAAATCCACAAAAATGGACCTATCAGCCTGAAATTTTGCACAGATATGTAAAATAATATAGAATAAATCATAGTCCACTTTAAAACTTTGGAAGTCCACCCGTTCCCGGAATTTAAGAGATTTTTTATGTTCTCCACGCAAAAAGCTTTCCGTAATTGTAACCCCTGTAGTGAAAAAAATGTGAAATAAGGATCGTGGTTGCCATGTGTGGCGATTTTGCAGAATAAGATGTTTTAAATTCTCAAAGTAAAAATAAAAGAATAATAATGATTTTTTTTTTGTTAGTTTATATTCGTAAGGTTATATTTTTTTTAATTATAATATCGTGTGCATGGGAAATCGGAGCAGGAATGAAATGTTTTATACGCAAAACAATAAGAATTGAAGATTTCCGAGGCTAATATGTTAAAATTTTTTAGTTTGGCGAAAAAATAAAATGGCTCAGATGCCGAGAAAGTGAGTTCTAGCGGTTTGCACAGTATCTGGCTAGGTGCAATTTACTGAGAGCTTAAGGAAACGGATTTTTGAAAACAAGTGCAAAGGTTTTATTAGAATACAGCGTTAAATTTTAATGATCCGTGCGAAAATAATGCAGTTATTAAGGGATTTGAAGCGTTCTATCTTCAGCATTCTCGCGATTTTGAGGAGGATTCTAACGCTTGGCGCTATTTATTGTAATTTAATCGTCTGCTATTTGGGTTATGAATACACCTGCGTATAAGTTTTTGAAATTTTCATTCAGTTGGAATTGTGCATTTTTCTGAGCAGCTTTTCTGCATCTATTTCTAATGTATTACATCCAGAAAAAAGGATGTTAGAAATATCAATTTTAATTTTGTTTAATCACACTCATGAATAATGATACACTTTTCAACTTAATGAAAGAAGGCACGAAAATAGGGAAGACCCATGGATTATAACTCTTTTTATATATAGCACTTTAGTGCGTATTTAAAAATCTGAAAGTGTGTCAGATTTTCTATGATTCTAGCGCTTGGCGCAATTTAATGAGAGGGTATTTTTAAAAACAAGCGTAGGTTATCTTATAAATAAAAATGAAATTCTGTTTGTCAATTTCTTGATTTGGGTAGTATACAATTCCACAAAAATGGACCTGTCAGCCTGAAATTTTACACAGATATGTAAAATAATATAGAATAAATGATAGTCCACTTTAAAACTTTGAAACTCCACTTAAAAACGTTTTCCTCCTGAATGGTTCTCTTAATTTCCGTTCCCGGAATTTAAGAGATTTTTTATGTTCTCCACGCAGAAAGCTTTGCGTAATATTAACCCCTGTAGTGAAAAAAGTGTGTGAAATAAGCATCTTGGTTGCCATGTGTGGCGATTTTGCCGAATAAAATGTTTTAAATTCTTAAAGTAAAAATAAAAGAATAATAATAATGATTTTTTTAGTTTATTTTTTTAGGTTATTTTTTTAATTATAATATCGTGTGCGCATAAGAAATGAGAGCAGGAATGAAATGTTTTATACGCAAAACAATGAGGATCGAAGATATCCGAGACTAATATGTAATTTTTTTTAGTTTGGCGAAAAAAAAAAATGGCTGATAGGCCGATTTTTAGAGAGTGAGTTCTAGCGGTTTGCACAGTTTTAGGCTTTTTGGCGCAATTTACTGAGAGCTTAAGAGAATAGCATTTTTGAAAACAAGTGTATAGGTTTTCTTAGAATACAGCATTAAATTTTAACTATCCGTGCAGAAATAATGCAGTTATTAGGGCATTTCAAGCGATGTAGCTTCAGAATTCTCGCCAATTGCGTACATTGATTTAACTTGGGGGAAATCCGCCAAATTTCAGAAAATTGAAATCTTCGCATTTAGTACATCGAGGTAACGATGAATAAAACATGTTATAGTTGATATTTTAAAAAATGCGGCTGTATTAAGGGATTCCACTTTTCAAATAAATGCCTGGCGGTCGAACCATTTCCCAATTTGATTGCTGCTAAATCAATGCTTCGAATTATTCCCTGAAAAAACTCTTGCAAAATGGCGTATGCTGGCACTTTGGCGAGGCTTAGATTTGAAACTGGATTTTACTTGAGACTGGTATATACGTATAATAAGACTGGTTATAGATAAAAATGAATGTTGGTATGTGTGTAGGAGGTTGAAAAACTCCAGCACCGTTTCACCGATCACCATGAAATTTGGTTCACCTAAGTCTTTTATCATGGAGAAGGTTTTTATGCTATCCGTTTTCCTCTAACTTTTCACTATGTGGCGCAGCAGAACGTCGAATTCTATTCCGTTTAGCCGCTTGCTATGCGAATATCGTCCAACCAATTTCGATGAAATTTGGTACACGCGAATATTCGAACACGGAGAATATTTTTCACTATCCATTTGCTGTAACTTACCGCTAAATAGCGCTGCAACGCATCAACTTCTATACCGTTCGACCGATCGGCATAAAATTTTTTGTACTTACACATTTGAGAACGAAGAATATATTCTAACTGCGTTACTTTTGATGTTACTCACCACTAGATGGCACTGCAATGCATTATTATTTTAACTCGCCACTAGATGACGCTGCAGCAGGCCAAATTTTTGACCATTCAAACGGCGGCTATGAAAATCAGTATGCATAGCTATTTGAACAATGAGAATATTTTGGCGTTATCCATTTTGCTATAACTCGCCACATGACGGCGCTGTAGCAAATCATTACTTTAATTAACCACTAGATGGCCCTTCAGTGTATCACTTCTTTACTGTGCGAATGATCGCTATGAAAATAGGTATACATAGATATTTGAACAAGGGGAAGAGTTTGGCACGATCCATTTTCCTATAACTTGACACTAGATGTCGCGTCAACACATGAACTTCAAGACTATTCAGCCGATCGTCATGAAAATTCGTATACATCGATATCTGAATGCGAAGAATATTTTTGCCGTATCCGTTTTGCTAAAACTCGCCACTAGATTGTGCTACGCCGCATCGCCTTCTGCACCGTAAAAACGATTGCCTTGAAATTCAGTATGCATGATAATTGAACACAATATAACGCGATATCCATTTTGCTAAATCTCTTTATTACAATAAATAGTAATCACAACAAATATTAATATCAAAAAGTCCATTCATTCCCGTGCGAAGAACGGGTACTTCAGCTAGTAAATAATAAACAAATACTCATGAATAAAAAACAATATATTACAAATATGTACACTAGGGTGCAGTGAAAAACAAGTTTTTCTTTATTTTATAATCCAAAAGCGGCCACAAGTTGTGTTTTGTATTTAATAAGAAAAATACAGAATTTTAAATTTAAAAAATATATCTTGAGGGTCCACTATTGCTTTACAATGTCACAAAAATTCGAAAATTTGAGTATTTTATTATTATTTATAAGATAAAAATAAATATGCTTTCTTATATCCAAGTGCAAAAAAAAAAGTTGCTTAGGGTTAAATGCTTTATAAAGGCTGTGCAAAATTTTAGAATTGTTAGAAAATATCTTGGGGCCACTGTACCAAGCAGAGAGTTACAGAAAAGGGAAAAATGTTACTTTTCATTATAAATAATTGCTCACCTGAAAATTGCTTTTAATTATCCCAGTTACAACCAAGTGTACTTAAATAAAGTCTTAAACAATTGACAAAGTACACGTAAAAAGAGGGGAAAATGTGAACGTTTAACATTGTTTATAACGGCGTAACTTTTTGTTATTCTGAAATTAAACGCAGTTGAAGAAATCTGAAAAACAACACAACACTTCTTAGTAAGTGATTACGTAAATAGACACGACGTTTTGCAATCCATCGCTGCTATGAATGATTCAAAGTTGCTTTTGTGTAATTTATTTGTGCCGCACGTTCTAGGAATGAATCAGCCCTTGCACATAATTAACCCTTTAACGCTCGGTGTCCTCGCCGTGAGGACACCAAACTCTGACGTTTTGACTGTTGCCAGTCACGAAGAATAGATTTGATTTCTATAAAAATATTTGCGGGTGACATAGATCCACGAGAATCCTTTAATTTTTAGCACGTCCTTTCCCGTAAAAAAATGGTCACGAATATTTTTAACAGCACTGACCTCTGCTGAAAAATGGAAGAATGCGAGAACAGCCGGATAGATTGTCCAATGCTGAAAAAAGGGCAGCCGTTGCCATCGCTCGACTTAACTACCAGCAAGATGGCGGACGATCGAAACGTTCATCGTGTGCCACAGATCTAGAGACCCTTTTTTCACGCAGCTGGCTGTGTGCAGCTGCGGGCTGCACAGCCAGCTGTCGTCAAAAAAGGGTCTCTAGATCTGTGGCACGCGATGAACGTTTCGATCGTCCGCCATCTTGCTGGTCGTTAAGTCGAGCGATGGCAACGGCTGCCCTTTTTTCAGCATTGGGAAAGGGTTGCGCCTCAAAGGGTTATAGTGCAATGCAACTGAAAAGAAAAGGCTATGATTACCTTTTACTGAAATGAAAAGATTATTACAAGTGGGTCACAGTAAGGGAAGCAAACAATGATAATTAACCTCAGCAGAGGATATTTAAACAAAAACAAACAGCGCCTGTGTATAAAATCATTTCTGCGATATATTTTAAAATAAACAGACATTTCTTATAATGAGCTAAAGTTTGAATATCTAAACGCCAAGAAAGCCATTAAAATCAGAGTATATTCCCATTTCTAAATTATAGCCTTTCCTCCACATCCAATCCTATACTCATTCTTCTAACCTCACGTTTTTCCTTGAGTGGATATGCATAGTTCCAGAAATGAAAGGGGGGGGGGATATAATGATACGTCTGGGTCAAAAAAATAATAATTGGAACTTCGCATTCAGAAACCGCAAAGTCTCTCTCTTTCCCAGGCCAACAACAGCAATAAAAGACACCGTATGGTATATCCATCCATGCCGGAATCTCCTGTGGCTTTTTTTTTTCTTTTAATAGAAAAAGTAGACTGCCGGCAGTGAAAGAAACCACGTGGTATGATCTCGGGGGCAGTGATAGAAACCACGTGGTATGATCTCGGGGGCAGTGATAGAAACCACGTGGTATGACTTCGGAAGCAGCTATAAAAAGTCCGGCCGGTCTGCTGCTGACATCACTTTCTCCTCACTCGCTACCCGCTGCGTTCATTTCACGACTCCGTAATGCTTTTAGGAGAACTGGCGAAATTCCTCCACAGTCCGTTACTTCACACGTTAATGGACGTGCGTATGGATCGTTCCCGTGTGGACCATTTGGTTGGATTTGATAAGCATTTCCTGCAGGATTTTTTTTTTTTCAAATTCTTTCCCTTCCTTTAGGGAAACGACGTCTGGCAGAATGACGCATTTCCTGCAGGATTTTTTTTTCCTTTTTCCAAGACAAATGATGTCTTTTCCTGCAGGATTTCTTTCTTCTTTTCTTTGTTTTCTTGTTTGCTCTTCCATCTTTTTGGGGAATTTCAAAAGAGATGGGTAGTGAGCTAGAGGAAATTCAAAGAAAAAATAAAATAAACAAAATGTTGGGATGATTACTTGGAAAAATCCAAGAGTGGTTTCCGATTATCATCGCGGCATTTTAGTTGCATATATAAAATCAGAACTCACCACCACACTGGTCAAGGTGTCGGGCTGGCAACCGGAGGGCTTGCGAGTTCGACCCTTGATTTCTGGCACTGACCCCCCCCCCCTCTGTGTACGTGCTGTTCGTACAGCCGCACAGTGGAGTATTTGTGTCAAAATCCTGGCCAAAAATATTTTTCATGTGTTTTAACGTTAAAATCATTACTGTTGACTTTTGACTTACTTTTTAGTATTATATACTTCTTAAATTATGTAAAAAAGAGTGTTGTCGCCAAATTTGGCGATATATCGCTAAACGACTCGAAGTTGGTTTCTAACAAATGTCTTGTCCGGGGAGTGTCCCTTACTGGGAAGTACTGCTTTTGTATAATACCACTTATAAATGTAATACCACACGGCTGTCGATCTAACGGTCTGGAGTTTTGGGCGATTTTCTCCAGATGTCACGTGAATACGCATTAGAGCCTCTTAAAAAGCCCTCCGCCAAGGCAACCTTCCCGTGAGGAAAATAGCCGTGCCTTAACCCAGCGGTTCTTAACCTTTTAACTTCGCCCCCTCCCAACAAAGGCTAACTTACGGTAGCACCCCCCCTCCCCTTCACATTGTTCAGCATACATTCAGTTTTTTAATCTTTAACAATGTACATTTACTCGAATTTTCTACAAAATAATGTTATCAGTAAAGTTTGAATGAACATTTTAAGCGAAAATGGATATATTTTTGAGTAAAAATGAGAATAAATTAGGCGATTTTTAAAAATCGTGCATCATTACTTGCTCTTTGGTTTTTCTCGTGCCTCCCCTGGAAACGCTCTGCGCCTCCTTGGGGGGCGCGCCCCACAGGTTAAGAAACGCTGCCTTAACCACAATAAAAATATATAAATGTAATACTTTACTTATAATAATACTTATAAATATAATACTACTTATCTATAAATCAATTTTTATCATAAAAGTTTTCAGATTTTCCACTTTTCTAAATGTAGTTACTATTTGGATCTTAGTTTTCTAATGACTTATGAAGATTAACTTTTTCATTCCGATTCTTTTGAACTCTGATATTCGTCTTCACTCAGAATCACTTTCTTTTTCTTCTCCTTCTTCTTTTTTTTTTTTTTTTTTTTTTTTTTTTTGAGAGAGAGAGAGAGCACCATCGGACCCCTCTGGAAGAAGAAGTTATAGGGTCTCACTGCTATAAGGCTTGCTCTTTTTCATTGGCCTTTATCTAGAGCAGATCATATAAGGGCACTGCTTAAAAGATGCCCCCCTTTGCAAACCCATAAAATCTCATTCCAAGCTCGAGGAGAAAGTAATTTATTTCAAGCCAGCACTTTTCTGTTTACACACTCACACTTCAATGACCCGAAGTCACAGTTGCCAACCTTTGAGAACCAAAAATGGGGAGTTTTTGCTTTGGACACAATTTACTACATAAATAGAAAACTAAGCTGTAAATAGATGGGACTATTTACATGACTAAGAAAGGGCAATTTTGGAATATGTAGAAATTTTCTTCTTATAGCAAATTTACATCAGAAAAATAAGAAATTACATACTGAATTTAAAATACTGATGTTAAATCTTGACTAAAATGAATTTTATATACCTTTATTCAAACACCTGCACATAATTTATAGTTTATGAGAAATACAAGTGCGTATGTTTGTATAGCTTTTGCGATCACCCGTCGAAAAATGATCGAAAAAATAAAAATGGCGCTATACAAATAATTTTTTTTATAAAAATGGTGGATGTTGGGGGAACATTTTTTTCTTGGAATAGACACTCAATACTGTAATAATTACGATTATAGTTGAAATTGGGCGCGACAAGCCGCGACACCCCTTCAAAAAGCTTTTTGAAATGCGAATTTTTGAAAAAAAATTAGAAAAAAAAAGTTTACAATTTTTTAAAATAAAGTCATATTATTTTTTCAAGCTAATAGATACATATAATTAAAATACATATATTTTACTGCAATTATACTAAGTATCAAACCAGTAAATTAATTTAAAGAGCCCGTAAAAAATGCAAGACGAAGTAATAGAAAACGCTGAAATCTCTTGCCGTAAATGAAGAAACTTGCTTTTAAACCCAGTGTTGCATCTTTTGGATATGAATTATGGTCGAAAAACATGCATTACATGATGCATCAGTTACTAGGCTATTCAAAAACATATATATTACTGTTTTTAAACAAATTTAAAATTTTCGACTTTTGGCCAGGATTTTGATACGAATACTCCACTGTGAGCCGTGAGGGTTTCGGGCCAGATCTGCTAACGTACACGCCAAATCCGTGTGCGTGTAGTAGAGGTCTGCGCCTCTGTGCCACGCCGCCGCCGCGGTATATGCCGGTGCGCCGGCGAAGAACATCGGTTGTACACCGAGGCGTTCAATCGGCTTCAAAACTTTTTAGAAAAGTTTAGCATAAACTTTCAACTGCTTATTTTTTTTTTTCCTGGATACTTCTTAACGCTAATAGCTTGTAAAGATACACTTTAAAGTTTTTGAGTCAATGACGTAATTTGATTGCTTTAAAAACTGTTTAAACATTGCATTATATAGCAGAAGAACATTAGAGGTTTGGAATGGTTCATGAGAAAGTTATGGAGGGAGGGAAAAAAAAAGCTAAGAAGCAAATTTCTATATATAAAGGAAGATGTCCTGACTGACTGACTGACGATCAACGGCCAGCCAAATCTACTAGAGATACAGACATGAAATTTTAGAAGCTTAAAGCTTTTGTGTCCAAATCGTCATTTAAGAAGCGGTTTTTTAAAATTCGTACCCAGACGGGTGGTGGCCCTAAACGTTGTTTTCAGGTTTCCCTTCATATCTCAGAGGAAAAAGGAGGTAGTTACATTTTAAAGTAAGAATTTTACGGCTAACACAAATACATAAAAATCATTCTCATGGCTTTTTAGAATTCACACCCGAACGGGGATAAGGGGCCCAAAACGTTCTTTTCATATTACCCTTCGTATCGCAGACGAAAAAAGAGATAGTTACATTTTAACATGAGAATTTTACGGCTAACAACAATATCTAAAAATCATTTTCAGAGTTTTTTAGATTTCGCTCCCAAACTGGGTAAGAGTTTAAAACATTCTTTTCACGTTTAATTCACATATCTGAGGAAAAAAGTTAACAGCTATAAAATTCTTGCTTTAAATGTGTTTTATTTGTTTGTGTGATTATGGCAACGCTACGCTAGGGCGATATGCCAAGGATGGGGGTGGCTTGGCAGAAGGACTTTCTAAGGGGTTCTAACGCGTATTCATGCTGCATCTGGAGAAACCCTACCAAAACTCCAGACCGTCAGATGGACAGCCGTCCGATGGGACCCGAACCCGGGACCTTCACCCTTCGGGATTCTTGCTTTTAAATGTAATTAATAGAAATACCTAAAAATTGTTTTCAGAGTTTTTTTAGAATTCGCAACCAAACGGTGTAAAGGCTATTAAACGTTCTTATTCATATCTCGGAGAAAAAAAGAGATAGTTATTTTTTTAAGCAAGAATTTTACGGATAACAGAAATACCTAAAATCCTTTTCAGGGTTTCTTAGAATTCGTGTCCAAACTAATGTGATAGGCCAAAACGTTATTTTAATACTTGTCATCATATATCGAAGGAAAATGAAGATAACCATAAAAATCTTGCATTAAAAAGTATCGAACACTAATTCATAAAAATCTTTTTCAAGGCTAAAATCGACCTCAATAGGTGGTAGTTTACAAAAAAAGTTTTTT